>JAOTBA010022801.1:0-21378 GCA_025629845.1 Erythroxylum squamatum
GTTGAACCGGTTGTTATTAGAAGTCCTCTCCTCCTTCATCAACGCCATCATGTTATGCAGAAGTTGGTTGGTATCGTACTTTCATTGCTTCCTTGGCTTTTTTCAATAACTATTCTCTTTTGAGAAAGCTTTCTGAACTTTTCTTTTTAAACTAGAGATTGAGGAAATATACATGTACTCAAAAAGATGGCTCAAAGGGGCTAGAAATGGTTAAGTGTTTAGGGTTTATGTTTAGGTAGGAAGGGTTTTCAAAAGAATGCCTCTATCATATTAACAAAATTCAGTTCATCAAGTTTTGATCAAGAATTAAAACAAGTTCTAGAGAAATATGAAATTAAGCAGATACACACAAAAATGAAAGAATTCAGGCTCAAATATCCTTCCAACAAGGTTAGTATCTCAATTAAGCAATCTCAAGGTTTTAAAAACGCGTAGTGCAACTCTCTCAGCGTACCCTCACTTGCCTCTCATGAAAACATTGAAAATGGAATTAACCAAAATCAACTATCATTTAAAAATATAGATGGTTTTTCAAAAACACATAGACAACTTTGAAATTTATAAAATCTTTAAGACATAGGAGTGAGAAGAATCTAATTTGGGAGAAGTATTAAAATGAGGGAATTAAAACAAAAAAATATCTTTTTCTGTTTATGAAAAGGATTGACTTCGCCGCAGCGAACTAACAATTAGCAGCGTTGTCGCGGTGAAACCAGATGCTCACCGCGGTAAAATATTGCATAGAAAAAGGAAACACTTGAAAAACATGCAATTCACCTCAATTACCAAGTTTTTAAAAAAATTGCAGAGTTACCAAGTTTAAAAATTTGCAGAGGACACACAAATGATGTGTAAAAGCAATTAAATGGCCCAAAATCGATGCAAAGATAAATTGCCAAAATGGAATAACCTCCCCTACACTTAAACATCATATTGTCCCCAACGTGAATAACAACCAAAACACCATGATGCAATAACACACCGAGAAAAGCACAATGAGAATTATATAAACAACCATCCATTAAGTCTGTGAATAACAACAATGTAACGGAGTACCCAACAGATTGAAAACTAAAAACGTGACTAGCTAAGACAAAAAAAAACAAATGACTCAAACGACTCCATGGGAGGCTCAGCCCCAAATCCAAACCTGCTCCAGATGTGCCAGCGCCGCTCATTGGGTCATCTTTATCAGATGGTAACTATAAATGAAAGTGCTCAGCAAGCAACTCATCCATACGCTGGCAATACCACCTATCTCGGTCATATAAGGATTCTCTCTCCTTCTGTCATGTTATCTCTTGGAAGAGAGGGTTGCAGAGATGGGAGAGATCCGTACAAAGTCCGTCGACCTTACCAGCGAGGGTCTATAAAGTAACGAGCTCAGGAGTGTCCTGAGCTAGAGGAGCATCCTCAACTAGTGCCGAAGATGCAGAGGGTGCACCAATATCATGAGCATGAGTGGAGGGATGAGGTGGGTGAATGGTTGGTTGCTTAAGGCGGCCATACTTAAAGAGTGGGGCTGGATCAAGATAGGTGTCACTATCAAACTCCATAACATTGTGGGCGCGAAAAATGTCATAGATAAGGTGAGGAAAGGTGATGGCATTGGTGAATTTGGCCGTAGTGATGGAGTCATGAAGGTGGAGGTGATAGCTTCAGCTATATCGACATATGTGTGGAGATAAATGTGTAAGTCTTGTTATTTGGTGACATATGTGAGGTGAGTGGTCAGAACGATATTGTTGCAAACCAAAAAAAGCCAAGGACGAGCTTCGAGTCGTAAATCAGATCGTTTGAGGTAAAGTTGGTAATAACATGGCAACATAAAATGTTAGGAAGATCATCCAAAGGGTAGTGGTGGATGAGCTGATCATAGTGGCAACAAAAAATGTTAGGAAGATTGAAATGGCGACAGGTACTGGCAATGGTGAACAAATTTGGTGCTTTAATACCAAGAAAGTTAATTTCCATGGTATCATTGAATCTGGCATATGTGTAAAAATGGAGAATGAAGTTACTGTTGCCTTGAGGAAGGGGTTTTACTAGGCCTATTAGCTCAGAAGCAACAAGTTACTGAACGAAGGGATTGTCAAGGGGAGCTAACTGTCTCTCTTTAATATAGGGCCTAGCATCTACCTTCTCATACAATTCTTCAAAAGTAAAGCTATCGGAGGAATCAGACTCGCTAGGAGGGGTAGCGTTCTTAGTTCGAGGCATTGTCCTATAAAGAACGCACACAGAATCAAAACTAAACAAATGAGTAAAGCAAACTAACCTAAATAAAATGAATCTAAAGGGAAAATGGAAAAGAAAACAAGATAGACAACCTAATCTACACTAAACAATACAGAAACGAAGAAAAAGAAAAAGAAGAAACACTTACGAAGATTGAAATCTGCGAAGATAGTCAGAAGGGAGAGGTTCTGGAGTTACGCTGCGGCGAAAGTGAAGGTAGGGAAGGAAGGAAGGGGTCAAAAGGGTTAAATAGGGGTTAGGATGTGTGAAATGATAGAAAAAGATAGAGGGAATATGAAAGGTTAAAAGGAAATAGGGGTGGAATGGTAATTTCACCGGGTAAAATTTGCGCAGATTAAACCTTCGTGGCGGTGAAAGCTGAAATTCGCCACAGCGAACATAACCCTAATCATAAAAACATTAAGAATATCGAAGTTTCGCCGCGGCAAAATTAACCCGAAAGGAATAGAGAGGAACAATGGGGAGTTCCCTGTGGCAAACTTAATTCGAGAGGAACAAGAAGAAGTGAGGTATCTTCGCCACGACGACATGAACTCACATCGCGGCGAAATTTACCCGAAAGCACATGAAGCAAGACAGAAATAAAAGTTTAACAAAGAAATAGCAACATAACAACAAACAAACAGACATAGGACACTGGCTGGATACTCAGAAAACCTTGAAAAGCATATCAATGGTCAGACTGAAATGGATATCATGCATCAAACAATTACGTGCAGCAAAAAAAAATCAAGAGACTGAACTAAAAGGGGAAATTATTGAATTGAAAGGCTACTGATTAAACTAAGCTATTCTCCTACTGGGGTTGTTTCTCCTCCACACTTACTTAACCAACTAATGCACCAACATGTCAAAAGTATTCGCAAGGAAAAAGTAGGTAACAAGTGAAGGAAAGAAACCACCTGGTGGTTATGGAGGTTTCTTATTCTCCTGGTAAACCTTCGACAGATAGTTATGCTGTGGTGAAAAAACTTTACCACTTGCTACATCAGTGTTGGCCTCCACAATACCAGATTCACCTGAAACGTTAATAGAAAAGCTTTCTCCTAAGGGAGCATCATTGACAATAGAAGAATCCAATGAATACAGTGCAAAGCTTAAGTAAGCATTTTGGAATTCAAATTTAGAGCAGGTATCATCGACATCAATATCAAGCATGTTAACTCCTAAAAGCGAATAATCCTCATGAGGATGTTTCATTGCTTTGTACATGTTAAAGCACACTTGTTGATCTCCTACCTCCATGGTGATGGTACCTTCTTTCATGCTAATCATAATGCTAGCAGTCTTTAAGAAAGGTCTACCAAGAATTAATGTAGTATCCTGCATAACTTCAGAAGACATGTCAAGCATATTAGCGGGAAAGACCAAACCCTTAACTTAGACCAAAATATCCTCTATAATGCCCACCGGATGCCTAAGAGACCTATCAACCAATTGAAGAACTATAGATGTAGACTTAAGATTTTTGACTCCCAATGATGTGTAGACAGACTTAAGTATAACATTAATAACTGCCCCTAGATCTAAACAGGGTAGACACATTTGAGCTTATTTGCACTCTTTCATTCGGTCTGAACTTCCTTTTGTTAGTGCAAAGGTCTTTAAGGTACTTAGCATACGCATGAACCCTTTTCACAAGGTCAAGCAAAGGGATATTGACTTCTACTCTCCCAAACAAATCAATGATATCTTTCTCATGTTTAGTATCAGTTATCCTTTTGCTAAGCAAATACAAATTAGGAAAAGGAAGGTCTTTAAGGTTTACCTCCTAATCATTGGCTTCATGAGCTCTTTGCTTGCTTGATTTCTAGTGGCTTTCAAAATTCGCTTCCTTGGTCTTTAATGGTTTAGACTCCTTTTCAGTTAAAAGTGCTCTCTCCTTAGAGCTTTCAGACTTCTTGACTCTTGTAGTTGTTGAAGGCACTTCTTCACATTCGATCTCTTCTTCATCTACTCCCTCATCTTGATTGCTGAACCTGACTTGCTTCCCATTTCGGAGAGTTATGGCATTCAAACTCTTTGGGTTCATAACAATATTGGAAGGAATAGTTCCACTACTCCTATCTTGGTTATCACTTATGTTGTTGGATAGTTGAGTGATGTAGGAGTTGATATTCTTAGCCTTCGTCTCCCATTGCTTCATTCTCTTATCAAGAGCATTGAACTAAGAAGCATTTTTAGAAGAGTCTTGTTGAATCAGAGAGGCTATTGTGTTGAACCGGTTGTTATTAGAAGTCCTCTCCTCCTTCATCAACGCCATCATGTTATGCAGAAGTTGGTTGGTATCGTACTTTCATTGCTTCCTTGGCTTTTTTCAATAACTATTCTCTTTTGAGAAAGCTTTCTGAACTTTTCTTTTTAAACTAGAGATTGAGGAAATATACATGTACTCAAAAAGATGGCTCAAAGGGGCTAGAAATGGTTAAGTGTTTAGGGTTTATGTTTAGGTAGGAAGGGTTTTCAAAAGAATGCCTCTATCATATTAACAAAATTCAGTTCATCAAGTTTTGATCAAGAATTAAAACAAGTTCTAGAGAAATATGAAATTAAGCAGATACACACAAAAATGAAAGAATTCAGGCTCAAATATCCTTCCAACAAGGTTAGTATCTCAATTAAGCAATCTCCAGGTTTTAAAACGTAAAGTGTTACTTTTTCAGCGTACCCTCACTTACTTGTGTTGAAAACATTGAAAATAAAATTAACCGAAATCAACTATCATTTAAAAACATAGATGGTGTTTTCAAAAACACAAGGATCACTTTGAAATTTATAAAATCTTCAAGATACAAGAGTGAAAAGAATCTAATTAGGGAGAATTATTGAAATGAGGGAGTTTTAAAATGGTTTCTGTAAGGAGGATGGCGTCACCACAGCGAAACATCAATTCCGCAATGTCGTCGTGGCAAAGAAAGAATTCGCCGCAGCAAAAAATGACAGAAACACTTGAAACAAGCGATTTGCCTCAATTACCAAGTTTAAAAATTTTTCATATTACGCACAATTGACTTGCACAAGTGGTTAAATGGCCAAAAATGATGCACAAACAAGAATTGCAAATTGGAACAACCTCTCCCACACTTAGACATCATATTGTCCTCAATGTGAAGAACAATTAACACAATTAGGCATTGAAAACTGGCCATAAGTTTGTACATGAAAAAATGTAACTGAGTATCCGACAAACTAAAAACGAAAACAAAAAGAAGGAAAACACAAGAACAAGCAACTCGAGCTACTCCATAGTATGATCATCCCCAGCGCCAGAGGGACCTACCCCCGATGTGCCAGCATCGCTCTGTGGGTCATCTTCATCAGAAGGGAGCTGGAAGTGAACGTGCTCGGCGAGTAATGCATCCATCCACCGGCGATACCGCCGATCTTGATCCTGCCTGGCTATCTCCTGAAGGAGGGAGTCCCGGAGAGTAGCAAAATCTATACAGAGGCCATCAACCCAGCCAACGAGGGTCTGTAAGGTAACGAACCTAGGGGTGGCCTGAGCTGGAGGATCGTCCTCACCTAGTACCGTAGTTGTAGAGGTTGTACCAATATCAGGAATTTGGGTAGATGGTTGGGGTGAATGGAGGAGGGGTTGTTTGAGGCGAGCGTATTGAAACAGAGAAGCCGGGTCAAAATAGTTGTCATTATTGAATTCCGAGACATTGTGGCCCCGGAATATGTCCATGATGAGATGGGGGATTGTAATGGCATTGGTGAATTTTGTGGTGGTGATGGAGTCATGTAGAGCAGAGGCAATGACATAAGCTTTATCGACTGGGCGACTAGTCATAAGAAGGTAAAGGTAGAGGGCTTGTTGTTTTGGGTTGTAGGCGAGATGGGTGGTCGGAATGATGTTGTTACTCACAAGATGGGGCTAAGGACGAGCTTCGGGTCGGAGATCAGAACGTTTAAGGTAAAGTTGATAATATCGGGGTTACCGCCATGCAACACCCTCTCGTCCAAAGGATAGTGGTGGATCAATTGATCGTAGTGGCATTGGAAAATAGGAGGAAGGTTGTAAGGGTGGCGAAAGCTAGCTGTGGTGAATGCATTGGGGGATTTCACGCCACGGAAATTAAGTTCCATGGTGTTATGGAATCGGGCATAAGTATAGAAATGGCTAACGAATTTATTGTTGCCTTGATCCTGGGGTTGGACTAATCCCGTATGTTGAGAGTTTACTAGTTGTTGGACAAAGGGATTGTCAGGTGTGGTTAAAGGGAAAGGGTGCTCTTTAATGAATGGCCTAGTGTCTACTTTTTCAGCTAGTAAAACTGAAACCATCACTATCTAAAGAACTGGAATCATTAGGTGGACTAGAAGGTTAGTGGGGGTAGTACGTGTAGGATTTTTAGTTCCAGGCATTATCCTACAAAAATGCACATTGAAATATAACTTAATCAAATGAGTAAAACAAAACTATCCTAAACAAAGTGAACTGATAAAGGAAAATCGAAAAGAGAACAAAATAATAAACGTAACCTACATTAAACAATACATAAACTAAGAGGAAATAAGGAGAAGAGAAGAAAACTTACGAAAAATGGATGGAAAAAACGCTAGAAAAAAATCGGAGGAGGTGGATCGGTAGGGAGTGCCACGACGAACTAGAGGAGAAAAGACGGAGAGGAAGAAGGGGGGGTCGGGGTTTATATAGGTTTGAAGAGGAAAATTACAAAAAGGGATAGACGGAAGATGAAGGATCAAAAGGAAATAAGGGTGGAAGGGAAATTTCACCGCGGTAATGTCGCGCATATTGAACTTTCGCCGCGGTGAACTAACCCTGATCGCGAAATCCAGCAAAATAGCGATGTGTCGCCGTGGTGACATAAACTCACGCCGCGACGAAGGTTGCCCGAAGTTGTTTACCGCGACGTGATAATTAATTCATGTCGCGGTGAATTTACCTAAGAGATTTCTAAGGAAATTTCGTCGCGACGAAGTGAACGACGCCGCGGCAAAATTTTCCCGAGAGCAACAAGAGGGAAACAAGGTTAGTTTGCCACGGCGACGAGGGCTTCACGCCGCAGTGAAAATTACCCGAAAGCAAAATAAACAAAGACAAAAATGATAAATTTTACTTCCAAAGACTTAAGTGGATACTCAGCTCACTTAGAATTCATATACAAGATCTTTAGGCATCAGAAAACAAAGTGTCAACCAATCAATCACATCAAATTCCTCAATCATGGAAAAGATATCATGCATCAAGCCAAAAACATAACGAACATAAAAGGGAGAGGAATTATTGAATTGAAACTGCATAAACTGAAAATTAAACCTAGGTCATATTGAAATGGTTTCTCCCCCACACTTATTCAACATACTAATGCATCCACAATGTCATATTCAATCACATAGCAAAAGTAAGTAGTAAGTGAAGGATGAGAAATGACCTGATGATTACGGAGGGTCCTGCGTCTCCTAGTGAACGTTTGATAGATTATGATGCTGTGGTGAGATGACTTGACCACAAGCCACTTTGATGTCAATGTTCACATTTCTCGATTCACCTAAAACATTAGTGAAAAACTCTTCTTCCAAGGGGCCATCAGTTACAATCAAGGCATTCAATGGGTTCATTGCAGAGTCAGAGTAAACATGTTGGAGTTCAAACTCAGAGCATGCATCATCAATGACAATATCAAGCATGTTAACTTCTAAGAGCGAATAATCTTCATGGGGGTGTTTCATAGTTTCGTACATGTTAAAACTCACTTGTTGATCTCCTACCTCCATAGTGATTGTACCTTCTTTCATGCTAATCATAGTACTAGCAGTCCTTAAGAAGGGTCTACTGAGAATCAAGGTAGTGTCCTGCACAACTTCAGAAGATATGTCAAGTACATAAAAATCAGTTAGGAAGACCAAACCCTTTACCTAGACCAAGATGTCCTCCATGATGCCCACTGGATGCCTAAGAGACCGATCAGCCAATGCAACACTATAGATGTGGGGTTAAGACTCTTAAATCCTAATGATTTATAGACAGACTTAGGCATCACATTGATTTCTGCCCTTAAATCTAGTAAGGCTCCTTCTATGGTAGCTTTTCCTATTGTGCACGGAATGGTGAAAGATCCAGGGTCTTGGCACTTAACAGGTATTTGGGGTTTGAAAAGTGCAGACACATTTGAGCTGACTTGTACTCTCTCATTAGGCCTATACTTTCTTTTGTTTGTACACAAGTCCTTAAGACATTTAGCGTATGCACGAACCCTTTTCACTAGATCAAGCAAAGGGATGTTGACTTCTACTTTCCCAAACAAGTCAATAACATCTTTCTCATGTTTAAAATTAGTCGTCCTTTTGCTAAGCAAATAAGAATTGGGAAAAGGAAGTTCTTTGATACGTACCTCCTTGTCGTTTGCTTCCTGGGTTCCTTGCTAGCTTGATTCTTGAGTGTTTTCTGAATTTGCTTCCATGCTCCTCGATTGTTTTAACTCCTTTCCAGTCAAGAGTGCTCTTTCTATTAAACTTTCGAACTTCTTAACTCTCTCAGTTGATGAAGACAATTCTCTGCTCTCATTCTCTGTTTCATCTTCTGCCTCATCTTGATTTTCGAGCCTCGCTTGTTTCCCATTGCGGGGAGCTATGGCTTTCAAACTTTAGGGATTCATAACGGTATTTTAGGGGATAGCTCCACTACTTCTCGCTTAATTTTCACTCATGTTGTTGGATAATTGGGTGACATAGGAATTGATATTCTCAGCTTTCGTCTCCCATTGCTCCATTCTCTTTTTTAGAGCATTAAACCGAGCAACGGTTTTAGAGGAATCCTGTTGGATGAGAGAGGCTATTACATTGAACTTGTTGTTGTTCGAAGTCCTTTCCTCCTTAATCAGAGCCATCATATTGTGCAGAAGTTGGTTGGTGTCCTCTTTCGGTGGAACAGTCAGAGCTTGTTGTTGGCTCTGGAACTGGTTTGTAGACGTACTAGCTCCTCCACCTGGTTGGAATCTATTCAGTCCTCTTCCTTCCTCGTTTCTCCAACTGAACTTAGGATTAGCTTTCCATCCCTCATTATAGGTGCTCGAATAAGGGTCCCATTTCTGATTGGGTTGACCCTGATATACAGCGAACAACTCTTCATATCGACCGGGGCAGACACTAGATATGTGTATTACTGATCCAAAAATATCACAACTGGGTGCAGTATGATCCATAGAAGATATCGGGTGATGCACATTTATGTTCTTCAATTCTGCAGCGATGAAGGATAACTTTGAAGTTACTTTACTCTCCAAAGAGTCAACCTTAGACTCCAAACTCTCCATTCTTTTAGATTGGGCTGTTGAAACTCCCAACTCATGTACACCTCTGGTATCTCTAAAACTATACTGTTGATAATTCATGGCCATCTTCTTGATCAAATCCCATGCCTTCGAAGCTGTAAGATCAATTAAGGAACCTCCCGATGCCGCAACCAACATACCTTTATCTTGACTTTTCAACCCATCTTAAAAATGCTGCACTAGCTGTTCGTCAAGTATCTGGTGGTGAGGGTATCTGGATAACAAGTTTTTGAAGCGGTTCCAATAGTCATAGAGTGACTCATCATAATCCTGACGTGCCGAATAGATCTTTGATCGGCTGCTCGGCTGAGTCTTTAGATTACTCCCTTGGAAACCAAATCAAAAATTTAATTCCAAGGATTGCAATATAGGATGCAACCTCGGGTCGTCTCACTTGATCGGAACCTAGCGCAAGAGATCTAAGCTAGCCTAATTGTAAAAAATGCAAACTAAGTTGATAAAAAGGGGTTTGGATCATTGGTAAAGATTAACAAAATTGAACTTAATGGAAGAAAAATGTATAAAAAGGTATTTTTGGATTTTTGGGAAATGAAGGTAAAAACTCAAACAATGTTCAATTATGATAAAATCCTCTTGAAAACAAGTTTTAGCTATCATGGTTCAAAACAAATCTTTCGGGAGTGAAATTCACTAAGTTTTCGAATGACAAACCTTAAAGAACTCTTTAAGTCCAAGGTTTTAATCAATGAACTCCATTTCTTAAAACCTTGTTGAATGCATCTTAGTGTGTGAAATGGACAAGTTAATGCAAGTGGTCAAATTGGATCAAACATAATCTCAATATCAAACACAACTAGGCAGATAAAAGAGGATTAACACAATCACCAAAAAGACTATATGAAACTTCATATATTAAAGCTCAATGTTCTACACCGACCAATCCATAACACAATGCTTAGTTCAAAGCTTGATTAAACTTTAATCAAGAAAATCTAACTACAAAGCATAAATCCTAACTCAGAGATTCAGAACAATGTAGTCAAACACTAATTATCTACTCCCCTTTTGAAGCCCATGAACTCAATCCATCACTAAATCTTCAAGAGGAAATGGTACCTAGCCAAGCATCACTCTGGGAGCACTCACGACTGTAGACATATCCCTAGCATCCATGGCAGCAACAACGAATTGATAGGATCGACAATGAAGGATGAGAGTCGAGAAAATGTATCTGGAATATCGGCCCGTCCTGTGTGTAAAAACCATGCTACATAACCTAATTTGGCATGTTTTTAAATGTTGGGTCACAGGTCAGGTCAGAACAGTGAGAGATTTTTTCAAATATGTTCGGGTTTTTTAATGTTACACCGCGGCGACAGGCAGGCTCGCCACGACGTACTTTTCCTGAAATCTTTTCTGCATTTTCTGGATCCTTCGCCGCGGCGAAAGAATTAATTTTCGCCATGTTGAACTTTTCCCGAAAGGTTAGGCTAGATTCCTCGCTCTTCGCTGCGGCGAACTTTTCCCGAAAGTTTTGTTCTCCTGTTGACTTCAATTCAGCACATTGACTCCCTTCTCCTTGAGGTCCCTACAATCAAAATAGCAATTTGCAGTTTCAATTGTTCTTAGAAAAATCAAGGAATACAGTTAATACCAATTGTGACCATTTTTACTATCAAATTGCACAAAATAAAAGTATACACTCAAGGATTAAATTAAGCACAAAATCAAGATTTAGGAGTCAAAAAGCATAGTAAAGGCCATGAAAGTGTTGCCAATTTAGATAATAAACTTGGCCTCAATCAATGTCCGTTGATCCACAGATTGAGATATCGGCCGCCACTGGTTTCTAGGGCTACCGGAAGCCATGTGTTGCCTCTCCTAGAACTGCCATGGGCTGGGCAACCCACGGCCATTACACCATCTCAAATTTTTGGTAACTGAAAAATGCCTACTTTTATTTTTCTTATTGAAACTCTGTGTTCGTCCAATAAAATTGATGACTTAAAGCTTTTGTTGGGTTATGATGGTTGCATTGCTGTTGATTGCACGGGACATAATGGGAGTTTAGCTCTCATTTGGAAATCAGTTGCTTCGGTTAGACAATTAAATGTTTGTTTACGTTGCATTGACATTGAAGTTGTGGTTGACCAGGTTGGTGAATGGAGACTAACGGGCGTATATGGGCATCCTTATCGTAATCATCATTCCGACACATGGAGTTTGCTTCAGAACCTCACGAATTGTAGTGACAAGTCGTGGGTATGTATAGGCGACTATAATGACATTCTCCATCACCATGAGAAGAAAGGAGGTTGCCGACAACCATAAAATTTAATTATGGCTTTTGCTAGTCCATCTTAGATTCTGGTCTTAGTGACTTTCCTATAGGGGGTAACCCTTTCACATGGGAGCATGGAAGGGACTCGGGTGCTCTCATTGAGGAAAAGCTTAACCATGTCCTTGCTTTAAGCGCATGGCGTACTCTAATCCCCATGACTCGTGCCTATGTTTTAGACACCTCCTCTTCTGACTACCGACCTCTCTTCTTGGAGGTCAAAATTTTTATGTCTCCCCATAATGCTCAGCATTTTAAATCTGAGAATTCTCTTCTCCGTAATCCTAAATGTCGGCAACTGGTTCAGGTAGTTTGGGACGCACATCCTGACTTGAAATTACTGGCACGGCTAAATACATGCAGTATTACACTTGATCATTGGGGTATAAATTTGCATAACTCGCATAAGCACTTGTTGTCTGATTGTCAGCGCACTATGACTGCATTGCGAGGCTCTCGAGATCCGACTAATATGATGCAATTTGCGACTACTCAAAGAACATTTCATGCTTTGCTTCATGAACAAGAAATTCATTGGAAACAGCGCTCTAAGATGAAAAGGGATAAGAATACACATTTTTTCCACACTATAGCCACTAATCGGTTTAAGAAGAATTAGTTTTCTAGATTGAAAGATGTGGCTGGCACTTGGATGGAGAATCGATCGGATTTGGCGAATTTAATCACAGATTATTTCTCAGCCCTTTTCACTGCTAATTCGAGGAAGATTGGTTCAATACTTGAACATGTTCCTGTTTGTGTTTCTCTGGCGATGAATGCTGATCTTATGGCTCCTTATACTGTGGATGAGATTAAATTGGCCACATTTAGTATGAAAGCTGATAAAGCCCCTAGTATTGATGGATTTAACCCTACATTTTACCAGCATCATTGGGATATTGTTGGACCCTCGATCTGCAATGTCTGTATATAGTATCTGGCCCAGGGATCCTTTCCTTCTGCATTGAATCATACTCTCTTGGTGCTTATTCTGAAAAAGATCATGCCAGAAGTTATGGGCGATATAAGGCCTATAACATTATGTAATGTTGTTTACAAGATCATGAGCAAAGCCATCGCTAATTGATTGCGCAGGATTCTATCGACACTTATTTCTCCTTCTCAGTGTGCCTTTGTCCCTAATCGCAGCATCCAAGATAATAGTATCATTGCCTTTGAACTCATGCATTTTTTCTTGCATAAGAGGCGTGGGAGGGATGGTTATGTAGCACTGAAAATGGACATGTCCAAGGCTTATGATCGGCTTGAGTGGAGTTACATCACGACAATGCTTGATAAAATGGGGTTCAGTTCACAATGGATTCGTCTTATTCTGCATTGTATTTTTACAGTGCAGTATTGGGTTCTACACCAAGGCCAGCATCTTGGTCCGATTACTCCATCCAGAGGCATACTGCAGGGCAACCTTCTCTCTCCCTATTTATTCATTTTATGCATGGAGGGTTTATCCCAGCTGATTCAATCTCGTGTGCATGCAGGGCTTGGCACGATTGCTCCCCGTGAGGCTCCTTCTATTGACCATCTCTTTTTTGTAGATGATAGTCTACTTGTTTTCAAGGTGACTAGGGGGGTCTACTATGGTTAAAGAAGTGATAACACTCTATGCTCAAGCGTCAGGTCAATATATCAATTTAGGGAAATCTTCCCTATGTCTCTCTAACAATGTTCCCCATCCGATTCAACATCAAATTTGCAGTGCTCTTAAGATAGAAGAGAAAGGCGACTTCGGTATCTACTTGGGCCTACACACTTAGCTTGGATTAAACGAGAGGGAAGTTTTTAACTTCATTAAAGATCGGGTTTTGAGGAAGTTAACCATATGGAAGCGGAACTGCTTGTCTAGGGCGGGAAAAGAAATCATGCTCAAGATGGTCTTGCTTACATTACCAAATTATGTTATGCATCTTTTCTTGCTTCCCAAGACTTTGTGCATGGAGCTTCAACGTATGATGTGTCGCTTTTGGTGGGGTACTGGCATACAACATGAGCGAGGTATTAGCTGGATGAGTTGGGAATGGATGTGTAAACCGAAATTTTTTGGTGGACTTGGCTTTAAGAAATTACGTGCCTTTAATCTCTCTATGGTAACGAAACAAGCATGAAGAATTTTTAAGGACCCCACTTCAGTTGTCGCGAGGGTTTTGAAAATAAAATACTTTCTGTCTACTAATTTCCTTGCCTCGACTTTAGGCCACAATCTGAGTTTCATATGGCTAAGCTTTTGGGAGAGTAAGGACTTAATTGAGAAGGGTGGCTACTTACGGGTTGGCTCTGACTCATTAATATCTATCTGGGAGGATTCTTGGTTGCCATCTATGGCTTATATGAAAATCACGACGGCCTGACCTGCCGCTACCGATTTACTTTTAGTATCGGACCTTATAGCCAACCACTGATGGAAGTCCGATGTTAATTTCCAAGCATTTGAGCCTCCGGATGCTACTGCCATCTTATCAATCCCTCTAAGCCGAATTGGTGGAGAGGATGATTGGTTTTGGAGATTTGATAATAGAGGTTTGTTTACAGTCCACAGTGCTTATCGCCGATTGCTTTTTATTCAACCACACCCGCAACTCCAAGTCTAGATACATATGTGGAGGAAAGTTTGGTCATTGCATGTCCCACCTAAATGCCTTAATTTCATTTGGAAGGCTTTAAATGTTGTCATTCCTTGTGTGACCTTGCTCAGATCTCGTAATCTCCAAGTTGATGGCCTCAGCCCCTTTTGCCACTCTTGTGAGGAAGATGAACTTCATGTGTTGGTGTACTTTGCATTTCCAAGGGCTTGTTGGCTGTCATCCGCAGTTGGTTTTTCTTCAACCAATGTGTGAGGTTTCGTGACTAGTTTGAGAGCATGCTGGATGTGCTCCATAGATCTGACTTGCAGATTATAGTGGTGACCTTATAGGCAATATGGGAAGCCCAAAATGTGTTGTTTTGGAAGACAAATGAATGACCCCACTGCAGGTAGCGAGACGTGCGCTTAACTTCCTCAATAGTTGGCTACAAGCTAATAAGTCCCACTCTGCTTCAGTTGGTTCTTTAACCCTGTAAAAATGGTTGAAACCAGCTCACGATCTTCTAAAATTGAATGTGGATGGAGCACTTTTTGATGGTCTTTTTGTTGGCTTAGGTATTTTAGTACAGGATTGACTTGGATCTTTTGTTAGCGCTATTCAGGTAGCTGTCCCTGGTAACTTTGATTCCAAAACTGTCGAGGTTATGGTAATTCGAGAAGCCTTGAGTTGGATAAAGGATGTTGGGTGGTTGTCTACTGTTCTGGAGTCAGAAGCCCAATCTTGTGTTCAGGCTATTCTTGAACCAACTATATGGATGATTCTGCTTTCGGACTACTAGTTTCAGATTGGAAATCCCATCTCACTAAGTTAAGAGTTGTGTGATTAGTCTTTGTTAGACGGTTTGTGAATGGAATATATCATAGGCTTGCTAGAGTTGTTATCATCTCGACGGACAAGGTGGTTTGGTCCCAACAACCACCTATGTGTATTTCTAACCCTATTCGGCTTGAAAGCCAATAATAGTTCTTACCATTTCTTGTCAAAAAAGAAGAAGTTAAGGACAGACTGCAGTTGAGAAGAAGATAAAACAAAAAATAGTAAATGAATATACTACAACAAAAAAAGGGTTTTAGTGATGAAAACATTCATCACCAGAAATAGCATTTAGTGACGATAACAAAATGTGGCTGAGATCGTCGCAAAAGTCTGATAACAAAACAGTATAAACGACATTATTGCACAATTGTTACAAAAAAATGTTGGGTACAAGCGTGATCCTAGCCAAAATGTAAAGCAGTTGTCACAAGTTATTTTTATTTTCACTTCCATTTCATGGCTAAATGTTTTTAAAGAAGAATATGCATTAGACAGTGAAAATTATAGGCAATGAGATGGAATTAGTAGGGCAAATGTTATAGCTACATTTATTAGTGACGTGTTTTATAACGTTGCTAAATAGTTTTAGTGACGTTATATAAAACGTGGATAAATCCTTTTAGCGACGTTTTACAAAATGTGGATAAATCCTTTTAGTGACGTTTTATGAAACATGGCTAAATCTTTTTAGTGAAGTTTTGCCAAGCGGCCTTAGATTTTAGGGGTCCCACTTTAGCGGAACATGAGGGAAAGATAATTTATACTGATATTGACAAGATCATTTTATTGGGAAATGGGGATACTATAAGCATTCCATTAGTTATGTATCAACCTTCCAACAAAAATACTTGTATGCATAAAAAAACCCTAGGTTTAGCAAATAGAATTATATAATAAATGTATCATGTCAATTTTTATGCATATAACAATATTATAGAACATTTATATATATTTATTATAAATATATTATTATAAATGGATTATGAATATTTTTGTAATAAATGGATTATGAATATTATAAATATATATAAATTTAAATATACACAAATTTAAATATATATAAATTATATAAATAATACATATAAAATGGAAAATAAACATAAAATGGAAAATTTTCATTAACAATTTTTCCAAGTTCATTTAACTAAAATAGATCAAATGAATAAGCTACGTTTTTAATCTTTAAATAAACATCACTACTAAAAATTTTATCATGTTAATTTACTTAATATTGATTACATTTTTAATTAATTTTATTATTTGTAATATTTAGATTTTTAATAATTTATTATAGGAAAATATAATTAGAAATTAGAAGTATTTTATATGAACAAACAAATATCATTAAATGTTAATTACAAAGTTACCAAACAAACTTATGTACAAACTAAGAATCATTTTCATCATCACTACAACTTAGATAATTTGGGCCAAGTATGTGTTTGACCACCTTTTGATGTTTGGCCAACTTTCGTTCAGTACGTGTTAACTTTTGTTTATTATGTTCCAACTTTTCTACATTACACTGTAATTTAGCCTTAAGTGATTGGTTCTCCTCTTTAAGATTGAAAACATATACTGGTCATGATGAGGATGAAGCAGTTGGCTTTGAGACAAACCCAAGACCTTTGATGTAGCTGGATCTTGTACCAAGCATGTTGTTGCAAATGTCATCTACATTTGACTCATTTCCTTCAGACAATGGTCTTTGCAACAAATCTTGCATCTTATTCTATTTAAAAAAACAAAATCAATATTTAATTAAAATATAATTAGTGAGTACTACTTAAATAAATAAACTTAAAATCTTAAAAATTGTACATAAATAAATAAACTTAAAAATTAAAAAATTATAATTACATAATTATTCTGCACTTCTTCAGACGTCCATCTTTCACCTTCCTTTTAGTGTGTCAGTTTGTAGAGTGTGATCCTATCATAATCTTGTCCATGTAGTTCCTTCTCAATCTATTTTATGAAAAAATAAAGAATTAAAAACACAATAAATAATATTGTATTTACTGTTATTATTATAACTTCTAAACAAAGAACTTATAAATTTATTCCGTACAACAACAAATGATTTGGAGCCAGTGTATGACAGCAAGCCAATTGGATTCTCATCATGTTGAAGGATGCAATAAAAACAAACTCAAAGAAGGATAATATTTTTGAACTCACGGTTATTCAAAACAGAACATTATTTTGAATCTTTCATGATTTTTTAACAATCTCTTCTCTTTTAATCAGTACAATCCTAACAAAATAAAACACAATTAAAAATGAATCCTAGCAATTCGTTCCATATGAAAACAGAACACTAAAAACCTATCAGACATTTCATTAAATAGTTTATAGACAGCCAAAATTGAACCCAAATAATTAATAAAAATTTTGTCTTCTCTCATTGTTCGCCAACATTACACATTCAATAAACCACTCAACCATTAATAGTCAAAAAACATGCAAACAACTTAACAACAATTTATAAAACCAACCATCAACATAGCACGACACAACAACTTTCAATCAAGAAAAAATAACCCAAAACAAAGGAGTTGAACCACTTTCCTCGACTACAATTATAGGGAGATGATGGAGCATAAAACCAAGAGAACAAGATGAACGAACGAGGAGAAGAGAAAAGGGAGAAAACTTGCACGAGAGAGTGGAGAGTCGAAAGATGCTTGGGAGGGGATGGGAGGGATCAGCTTGCATCTAATTATCATCACTTAAGTTGTTTACAACGTGTACCATTTTGCGACGATATCGAAATTCGTAGCTAAATATTCAACATTTGGCAACTACTATTTTAAAGCGTCGCCAATGCTACAGTTTTTAATACATTTTTATTTCTTACTAAATTTTTTCAGAATATCAAAAAGCAAAATTACTATAAAAATTATATATAATAAATACAGTTTTGTAAGACCACATAAAATTATGAAATCATATATATTAGAAAAGATTAATAAAAATTATAAATGACATTTTTGTTAACTAAATTTATTTGTACACTTATATAATCATTGTCATTAATTTTAAATTTCATCTTTGAAATGACATTATTGTTAACTACATTTATTTTTAAGCTTACAATAGATTTTGGAAAATCGCAAGGGAGAGAGGAGAGGCCGAAAGAATTCAGGAGGTGGGGTGAGAGGGGGGTCGGGTTTGTTTCATTAATCAGATGTCGGGATGATGTCATTGAACAAATGATGTTGTCTCAGCTTAATTTTTTCAGGCCGAAACATTTGGTGACGAATTAACAATTTGTCACAAAATGTCCATGATTTGCCTACCAAAATCAAAAACCATAGCTAATACTATGCTTTTTTGATAGATTAAAATTTGCTAAATTTTTGTAAAATATCAAAAACATAAATCATAGTAAAAATTATAGATAATAAATACAATTTGTTGAGGCAACATACAATTATGAAATCATATATATTAAAAATTAATAAAAAGTAATAATGACAATTTTGATAACTAAATTTATTTTTATAGTTACACAATCCTTATCATTAACATCATATAGTAATCTTCGAAATGACATTGTTGTTAAAGTCATTTTTGAATAATATTAAATTTTATTTTTAAAATTATTATATTAATATTTAATATTGATTTCCATTTTCTAATATATTGCAATTTATTTTTAATTAAATTGCTATTGTTATTATTATATATGGTAATTAATAAAATGTTATATGAATGTATACATAATAATCGCAACTATTATAATGATTTATGAAATATTACATTATATATAAATTTTCTCAGATATTTCTTATGTAATATATATAATACTCTATTTAATAATTATTATCTATTTATTATATAAAATTTCGTACTGTAACATGTAATTTCTATATTATATATAATTATGTTAGCCAAAGGTGAAGCCAAATGGGAATGAAAAACCATTTCACAATGGGTTTTTTAATCCTCAACAAATGGTATATTTCTTTCGACTTAATCGAAAACGATCTCATTTTCTACTAGGTTATTAACACAAAAATGACCCTCTCTTTGTTTTCGTGTTAGTCATCAACATTGCTCTTTGTTCACTATCTAATAAGCATCGTTCCCTGTCTTGCGCTAGTCTTGTGGGTTGTGGTTGTCTTCGTCAAAGAAGCGTCCTTACCTACGTTGGTATTGTTCTTCTTTTCTATTTTCAAACCCTCATTCTTGTGTTTTGTTTTATTGATACGTTTTGGTGTTTCTTGTGAGTTTTGTGTTCTGCTTATGGTGTATGGGTCTTGTTTGTGTTTGTGTTTGTGTTTGTGTTTGGAAGATGATTTTGTCTTTCTTTATTGGTTTTCTACAGGTTGAAGTTTTTTTAACCACCTTCAATGTTTCTTAGAGAAAAGCCTGCTAAGTATTTGATGAAAGGTCTCTAGAAGTATTTAACTTTTCTAATAAACCTTTTCATTTTGTTGTTAGGAAAAATTCTCTTTTTTAGTATAAACCACTTGTTCATATTGAAAATTTCACATTTTATTATAATAGTAATATAACCTTATATACAAAATACTATATTTCTATACATAAACAACTTGGTCATGTGTACTTTACTATAAATTTTAAAATTGAGATATGATATAAAGGCTAAATGGATAACTTTCATTTTAATAAGGGTAACTTTCATCTCAATAGGCAGATAGAAGACGTAACTAGTGAAATGTAGTACTTTGACTTATCATCGAGAATTTAATTGAACATAATGAATTTTATGCCAATTTGATTTTTTAAAATATAACTGTTAATATTACTTCATCGAGGGATGTCGACGTGGCGACTAGTTTCTGATTGTGAAAATGATTTCCACTGGGAGGAATGTGGCAAAATTGTCCCTAATGAAGAACAAATCAATGTAGAACAAATCCCCTCTTCATACACTAATAACCGCTTGCCTTCCTTAACCGATCTTCTTCTTCAAGGTTTTTAGTATCATTTGGACTACCTCTCTTTCTTTATTATCTATATCTATATTAAGTTATTATATATACGAACATTTGATTGTATATACTATATGTTGTTTTAAGTTTCCCTGAATTTTCAAGAGAACATAGATATAAATGGAGGCGGTGGCGATGTCACGATGTTCCATAAAAGATTGGAGAAATCAATTGTTTTGGAGCAATAGTCGATTCAAATTACTATGTCTGTTCAATCAGGCATGCATGCGTTCCAATTTGGGTTCGTTATAGGGTTTGACTAAAATAGCTATCTAAGTTGTATACTAATTATGTCTTAGGTGAAATGCATCGTACTGGCGGTTTATCTAATTCAATGATCCATACTGTATCTGGCGATTAGTTCACTATATCTTCTACTAGTTTAGTTATAGCCAAAATTTTATTAGAAGAGGGTGTTAGTAACCAATACTTGAGCAAAGATATTTGACTTTTTCAATTGATACCTTCGAATATGCAAGGACCCTTCTTGGAAATCCAGACATAGGGAACTCATTTACATTTACCAACTCTCAGGTCACTTGGAATAAAAAAACTAATTATTCATTTCCTTTTCGATGGAATTAGGATGCAACTTTATTTATTGTTATTGTTAAGTCAAAATGACTTTACGTGTTTAATAATTTTGATGACAAATAAAAAGAAGACAAATGAAAAGCAGACGGAAGATAAAATACAGACAAACGAAAATCAGACGGAAGCTTAGAAGAAAAACAGACGGAGTGAAAATCAGACGGAAGCTTAAAGGAAAAACAGACGAAGTGAAAATCAGACGGAAGCTCGGAAGAAAAACAGGCGGAGTAAAAATCAGACGGAAGCTTAAAGGAAAAACAGACGAAGTGAAAATCAGACGGAAGCTTAGAAGAAAAGCAGACGGAAGCCTAAGTAAAAATCAGACGGAAGAAAAACAGACGAAGTAAAAATCAGAAGGAAGCTTAAAGGAAAAAACAGACGAAGTGAAAATCAGACGGAAGCTTAAAAGAAAAGCAGACGGAAGAAAATCAGATGGAAGCTTAAGTAAAAATCAGACGGAAGCGAAAAGAAGATGGAAGTATCAGTCTGAGATAGTTACCGAAGTCAACTGAATAACCGTTTCTTTAAAGATTCAAGAAGCAGTTATCAAG
>JAOTBA010022808.1:0-21367 GCA_025629845.1 Erythroxylum squamatum
TCTTCCACCTCTCGCTTAGAAACCTTTGGGGTAGGTTCCTTTAACTCTTTACCACTTCGAAGTGTGATAGCACAAGCACTCTTCTTTGGATTCATCTCAGGTTGAGCAGGGAGCTTTCTTGAATTTTGTGCCTCCAACTTATTGATGGCAATCGCCATTTGACTCATTTGAGTCTCAAGATTCTGTATACTGGCTTGCGTATCTTGCTGAAATTTCATGGTATTCTGTTGAAAGTTCATAGTATTCGTGGGCAATGTCTTAACTATGTCCTCCAAAGAATTATTTTCACCAAAACTTTGTCCCATTTGTTGTTGCTGTCTAGGCACATAAGGTTGTTTATATGGCTTAAAATTAGAACTTACTTGTTGTCCCTGATTGTTGCCATAACAGAGGTTTGGATGATCTCGCCAACCGGATTATATGTGTTTAAAAATGGGTCATACTTCCTTTGAGGTTGTCCCAAATAACCACCCATTGCCTTGGCTTCTTCAACATGGTCTTCTTGTAGAGTGGGACACATAACTATTTTGACTGTCACTGGCATTAGGACTGTTGCTGGTGTTGGGACTGTTGCGGGCATCCTTCTCTATTTGCTATCTGTGGCAACCTTGTTTCTTTTTATTCTCACTGACCTCACGCTCCTTTCTCTATTTAATGCAGCCCTCTTGATTTTACTAAGCCTCTCTCTTGTCCCTGTAGATGATGGGACAATTAAAGGTTGGAGTTTAATGGTGTTCCATATAGTTGTTCATCCATGAACACGTCTGCCCATCTCCAAGCCTCTCCCCTCCCTTCTACGTAGCAGCCACCTACTTTCTATTTAATGCCGCCCACTTGCTCTCTACTGTTCGATGGGACAATTAAAAATGCAGCCCTATTAAAACCTTGTCCTCATGCGCTCCTCTCTACTCTTTTGTGGGACGCTATGTTTTGCATAAAACGCCTCACATCTGCGCTCCTCTACTGCTTTGTGGGACGTTGCTGTTTCTTGCTCCCATCAGCTGCGTTTTATTGTCTCGTGTCTCCATGTGTTTTGTTATAAGTTTCTGATTATTTGCACGAGGCCACGTCTAATTAGGATCAACGTCTAGTTTAGCTCTTTTTATCCCAAAATTATCGTTGTTCTTTCTATTTAGTTCTAAAATACACCTTGACATAAAACAAGATTAATTCCATTAAGTTTAACTTCAAACCTCAAGAATAAAGAAAATTAACACACAAAAAGATAGAAATTAATAACACTAACACAATCTGTAACCTTTACTCACTTCAAAATACCCCACAAAGATTACAGATTCTATTTTGCGTTCAAACTTGTTCCTTTTAGCTTGAGGTATGAGAGCACAACAAAGAGATCCGAAGACCTTCAAGTTCCTCAATTTTGGCTTGATCCCATGCCACATCTCATGCAGTATCTTGTCCTCGAGAGCTCGGGTATGTAGTCTGTTTAGTAGGAAGCAAGCAGTCGACACAACTTCTGCCCAAAATTCCTTCAGGAGCTTCTTCTCCTCCAGCATGCATCTCGCCATCTCCACCACGGTTATGTTTCTTCTCTCCACCACTCCATTTTGCTGTGGAGTGTAGGGCGTGGTAAGCTGGTGTTTGATGCCTACATTTTTACAAATCATCTAAAACTTGTTAGAAGTAAACTATGAGCCATTATCTGTTCTTACAGACTTAATGCTCAGCCCAGCTTGATTTTCTATCAATGCTTTATACTCCCGAAACACCTTTGCAACATCTCCTTTGCTCTTAAGACAAAATATCCAAGAGTACCTCGAGTAGTCATCTATAATCAACAAGAAGTATCTACTCCCATTCAAGGATGTTACTGGCATAGGACCACATACATCCATATGTAGTAACTAAAGCTTCTCTTTAACCCTCCAACTTGATTTCAAGAAAGGTGCACGTGTTTGCTTACCCATCATACAAACCTTACATTCTGAGTGACTATATGGGAGTGTTGGTAGATCATCGACCATGTTCTTCTTCTTCATTGCTTCCAATCCCTTCATATGGTAGTGTCAAAATCTTCAATGCCAAAAATCTGACTCGAAGGTGTCACTCACAAGTGCCTTCTGTTGCATTTCTTTTGGTCTCATGGAGAAGCTCTTATTCTTCATTCGGGTGCTCAAGATTTCCTGGCCAACTTTATCAAACACTTTGCAAACATTTGATTCAAAGTGAACAGACATACCTTTTTTGATCAACTGAGCTACACTTAAGAGATTATGTTGAATCTTGGGCACAAAAAGAATGTTAGATATAATCTTGACACCATTCTTGGTAGAAATTTCAACTTCTCCTTTCCCTTCTACTCGGATGCAATCTTCATTTCCAAGCTTCATGTTTGCCTTCATATCTTGATCTAAATACTTGAATAAACTTGGATCAGGAGACATATGACTTATACATCCACTGTCAATCAGCCACTCGGATGGATATGCTTCAGTAAGAATGCATATGACTACGAAAAGCTACTTTCTTCTTCTTCTTCAGTGACTTGCATATTTGTTGCAGCTTGAGTAGCTTGCTTTGTGCATATTGCCTTCATGTGCCCTTTCTGATGACATCTTCTACACTCCACGTCCGGTCTCTTCCAGCACCTGAAAGCAAGATGGTTCGCTTACCATAGTGAGGACAAGGATTGTATTTATTTTCCTTGTCTCCTCCTGCATTTTTGCCAGAATGTTTCTGGTGTGTTTGTGCATTCTAAGAACTTGATCCACCTTTAGTTCTTTTCTTCTTCTTGGACTTGTCTTGACCTTCAGCTTTGGCAAAGGCCCTATACGCTCCTTCAGCAACTTCATATTTTCTCATCAAATGTCTTTGCTCTTGAGCCTGCAGGGCACTTACAACTTCCGCAAGCTTAATCTGTCCAACATCTTTGGAGTTTTCGAGAGAGACTATAGTGGCTTTATATTTCTCAGGTATTGACACCAGCAACTTCTGAACCAACCTTTGATCTTTAAACTCAGCTTCTAAGAGCTTTATTTGATCTAAAATTTGAATCAGTCTCTCACTGTAATTCTTGACTATTTCATCTTCCTTCATCTGTATTATGTTGAATTCTCTCAACAGATTCAATACCTTCATATTTTTAACTTTCTAGTCACCTTCATATTCACTTTTCAAGAAATCCTAGATCTCCCTCGCAGAGGCAAGACCCATGATCCGAGTAAAAATGGAAGGTGGTACTGCTTAGTATAAACAAGATTTTGCCCGAGCCTTCTTCGTCACCCTCTCCCTCAACCATCTTAGCTGAGCAATCGGTGCATCTCCGGCTAGAACCTTGACTGCGTAGTCTTCGTCAATAGGCTCCCAAAGATCCTGTCCTTGCAGGTATGCCTCCATCTTGATTTCCCAGATCTGATACCCTTTTCCATTGAAGACTGTAGGCTGCAAACTCTGAGTTGAACTCTCAGCCATCTCTGAGTATTCCCCTCTCGTAGTCACAGCTTAACCTGGAAAGGATAATTTTTCTCAAGCCAAAACTTGCTTACACCCTCACAGATCCCTTAAGAAACTAACCCTGATACCACTTTGTTGTTATTATCTATCTATTATATGAAAAACTAAAAGGTTGTGCTAGAGAGAGAAAGCATAGCAGGAACAAGGGCGAATAGAGTATGGTTTTAAGGACTCAACTATATGTTGAGGTTTCTTTGATTTTATTCAATATCAATTGTATACAACTTCTGTGAATTCACAACATTTATAACATCTCAATTTTTCTAATTGTCATCTAACGTCAACTGATTCAACTAACTATTCTTAAATTCTTTAAAACCGATTCTTTACGTAGTTGCATGGCACTGCATGTACGCTCGAGAAACCTTCTTCATGTCTAAATTTCTGAGACATTTCTTCTACAAAACCCCCTTCACTATCCTATCTAGGTGTGACTATCGCTTCTGCAAGGCTGAAGTACGCAGATTGCTCACCCATCCTGGAGCGCATGAAATCCAAAATCATGTCTTGGCAAAACAGGTTTCTATCCTATGCAGGTAGGATTACCCTAATTATTTCGGTACTATCGAGTATCCAAAGGCATTGGTTAGCACATGTGGTTCTACCAAAGAAGATCATAAAGATTATTGATAAGTTATTAAAAGACTTCTTATAGTTGAGAAGAGATTAAGCGGCCAGAAATGCTAAAGTCAAATGGCAGGAAGTAGTATATCCGAAGGAACAAAGAGGACTAAGCATTCAATCCACTGCCACAATTCAGAAAGTTTTAATCAGTAAAAGGATATGGCAACTATTTTCAGATAAAGAGGCCCTATGGACCAAATAGGTCAATACTGTTCATCTTTAAGGTAGAAACTTCTGGCAAGTTACGATGTCCAGACAATTCTCGAGATTCTTTAATGAGTTATTGAAGATAAGGCAATATCTATATCCCTTCATCAAACACAGAATTCATAGTGGAAGAAATACGTGGTTCTGGTTCGATAATTGGCTACCAATTAGCCCTTTGATCAATAACTCGATGATAGTACATTTGCATAATAGGCCGCAGGCGGATGCTAAAGTTTCTAAACTTTTGCAGGGAGGAGGGTGGAGGGCAAACTTTCGAGGTTACTCCCATTTACGGGAGTTTCTGCCTCTAGTTGGGGAAAAAGAGAATATGATTCTATATCATGGACCCTTAATACAAATGGTTCTATGAAGGAAATCACAAGATTCTCCATAAACCCTCACACAAACTCATCAATGTAGGAACACAGATGAAGAATCGAAGGAGAAAGAAAGGGAATGTTTGAAGCTTTCGAAAGAAAGCTTAAACTCTGGAATGTTCGAATGAAGTCTGAATACTTGTGCTAAGCCTAAGACACACACATGTGAGACTCATATGAGGACATCGGAAGCTAAGACAAAACGCGGACGTATTCAACATACATAAAATGAACAACATAAGCATTAGTGAATCACATGGAAGACACATGACATGCATCAGACTTAAGACTTATTTAAACACAACTGAAGGCAACCATCTTGTACTATTATAAATAAGACAAACCCTCTCAAGTTTCATATTCAACATTATTACAAGTTAATACATGTATTCAATCTTCTTATTCAAGAGAGAAATATTGAGACAGTGCTAGAGTACTTATCCAAAGAGTACTAGGGAGTCTGTGAGGGAGCTCTTGCAGGTGTTTTGTAAAACACCCAATCTCTTGTATTCCTCTTCTTGAAGCTAGTGAAAAACCAAAGTGTGAGATTGAACCTTGGATGTAGATAGCTTTGTGCTATGAACCAAGTAAAATTCTTGTGTCATCTTTATATTTCTGCAACTCTTTACATCTACAAAATACAAGTCCAAGCATTAAACCATCATCAGTCAAGTAACTAAGATAGAAAGCTTTATAAAGATCCTAACAGGTTTGCTTACAAATGAGTCTTGTCATCGAATTTTCAAACAAGATTTACCAGTAGCCGTCTCCCGTGGTTCAATTTGGTATGGAAAAAGTCTTTTGTTGTATTTTCTTTAACGGCCATGACACCCACTTAAAGAGTGGTGGTTTCTGTGCCTAAATATTCTCCTATTTGTTTGGGAGCAGTTGAGAAAATAACCGCCAGCGAAAATCCTATTTAATTTGTTTAAATGAGATTCAAACGGATAACGATTATCATACAGAGAAAATCCTAGTCTCTCAATATATATCAAGTCCTCTCACAGATTGACCATCGGTGTGTGCAAGATTTAAGGTGTGATATTTACGGTGACTCTAGTAGCCATTAAGGAGACAGTGTTCGTGAGTCTGGGATCACGTGGGTAGAAGGCAACATAAAAATTAAATCGCTTCCTCATCAAGGTTAGTGATCTAACCTAAATTAATCCTACAATGGTATCAGAGCGAGGGTATGTTTTAACTTCTGCCTCGTTTTCCTATTAACAATCAGTTAGTTATTATGCTATTAACAATTAGTTTGTTAATTGAATTAAGATTATGTAATCAAGTATATGATCTGTTAAAAAACGCACATGAACATTTTCTGATACAATCGCATGACAAGTTTACGGAGTCAGATTATTTACATTCAAAGACCTATTCAAACATTCCTCATTCCATCTAAAGCACTTCTCTACCGATTGTAAGGAGCGTTGGCCGCACGTATGACACCATCGGTCATCTCTTCGGCTGATCTATGCAATTGCGGTTTTAAATAGAAACACTTGTGCCAACTCCTGTGTGGGGTCGTGTCTTTTGGGATCGAGGTTGCTGGCTGGGCAACGGTCCGCCTTCGTCCTTGACTCCCAGCTGCAGCGCAGATAGATGGGGGAGGGTGGAGTGTCGCACAAATAAAAGGGGTTGTTTTTGCTCTGTTTTGTTTTGTTACAGAACCTAAAGCTTCTTTTAAGATAGGATAAAAAGTTGCTTCTTTAAAGGCTAAAGACAAGAGATAGAGATACGCTTTTTAAAAAAAAAGCAAGCTGCGCAAGAAGACATTAAAGGCTGTAGCTAGGTCATGTCAATGTGTGCTTTTTATAAGTATATGTGTATACGTTTGTATCTTTAAAGACACAGTACACGTTTTTCCTTAAACGCTAAACCTAGGGTCATGTGTGCTTTATATATATATATTTGTGTATATATTTATGGCATAAAAAAATTAACTTTGTGGAATAAAAGGTTAATTTTTTTAATTTGGTAAATTTGTTTTTGCTAAATTAATTTGATGTGAAATATTTTTAAATGGTATGTCCGTGTATTCATTTATTTAATTTTCACTTCAAATTATGTATATTATTATTATTATTATTTATATTCATTTAATTCATTAATGATATGTAAATGTGTTTTACATAAAATGAATTATTATTTGTTATATAAATTTGTTTTTATGTAAAATAAATAATAATAATAATAATATGTTTTTTCATTACAATTGGTTATGTTAATTGGTTTAACACATGATATGTATCTATGTGAATATATATTTGGAATATGTTTCATGTGAATAATTATAAATTATAAAATTTTCTAATTTATGTCATAAGTGATGATTATGAGCTTAGCAAAATTTTCGATCTTATGATATGGATGGTGATTCTTTTTATAATTTAATTATTCGTATATGTGCCCTAATGTCCTTATTTTTTTATTTATATATATACTTCAAGATATGGCAACGAAAAGTATGGTTGGTGATTTGTCCACCAACGAGAAGCTGGATGGCACTAATTATGACATCTGGCATAGGAAGGTTCAGTATCTTCTTAATGAGCGTGAGGTTTTGGAAACCTTGACCAATGACATGACTGAGCCTAAAGAGACTATTGATATTGATAACGACCAGTATCAAATAAATCTGACCGCATACAAGGAATGGTTCAAACAAGATCGTAAGGCACGCTATACTATGTTGTATTGCATGCATGACGATCTCATCGGAGAATTTGAGTCCTGCAAAACTACAATCATGAATATCAATCCATTGATGCGCTAAAGAGTCAAGAAAATGCAGTATCAACCTTACTACTTACTTTGACACAATCCATTAATGGGTTCCCACTTAAATCCGGCATCACAAAAGCACCTATTCTGTCCATGCTTCATCCGATCTGCCAAACATTTCGAGTACAATATGTCCTTGCAATCCTGTTGAGTTTTGCAGATTGGTTCCTGAGGCAATGCCCATTATATCTCTATCCCTGGAACAGGCCATTGCTTAGCTGCCACCTTTTTAACATCCAAGTTCACAAAGCTTTGATAAGCTCCACACCCTCCATCGTAGACCTTAATCTCATAACCATTTTGTAGTCCTCCAGTCTTGAACGTACAGCAGAATGGTTCTTTCATACAAGCAACTGCTTTTTCCTTGATGTAGTTATGGAAAATGCTACTTTCTGTGCACTCCATAGGTGGTTTCAAGTGTAACACTGCCTTTTTATAGTTGAGGAATAGAATGGTATTTAAATTAGTGATGCTGAAGGGAAGGCTGTGGTTTAGCTGTAGTCCTTGACTGTGGAAGTCAATTGACATGCAAGAGTCAGGTATCAGGCTAGCCGGTTCAATAATAATTCGCTGAGTTAGCGGGTTAATGGATGTGATCCTGTAGGATGATCCATTTAAAGCATCGAACCATAGATTTTCTGCAGTGCACCGAATCTTGTACAACTGATCACCACTATCAATTCCTGTGCTAAGTGGATAAGGAACTGCAGTTTGACCACAATTCCCACAATGTCGAATAGCTGTAGTGTAATAGGAAGATAATAGCAGAGAAATTATGAGGATCAATAGTGCAGACACACTTTTCTCCATTGGGAAAATTTCCTCTAGTCTATTATTCTTAAAAATGCATAACAGGTGAAGCAAGACCTGTTACATCATTTAAGCTGGGATAGTAAATTGAAGATATGTTCTTCAGACAAGAGTCCAGAGTGTCATTCTTCGGACTGCACAAACCAGGAGACATCCGCCAACTATTTAAGTTTCACAATGAGTATTACTCTTAGATTGTCACAAAAAATGGATTTGGATATCTTTTGGAGCATATGCAAGTTTTAATTTATTCTCTCTAAGCAGCCTCTCCTTGTAGAAACAAAGCACATGCTTGTCACTACTTTGACAGGTTATCGAAGTTATAAAAACTTGGGGAAGCATAGATGTTTGTCTTCTTCTAACAAATAATAGAATGAACCTTGGAAATGTACCTGGTAGTTTTGTTTCAATGTACCTTGAAAGAATCAAACAGATTTGGTTTGTTGTTATGCATTGCCAAGTACCTTACTTGATTTCTGTTTTACATGTCTGTTAATCATCTCAAGATCCGAAGTTCTGTTATATTGTTTAGCATTTTATAGTTACCTTCTTTCAACTTCAAAGTCGGCATTCCAATGTCCAAGTTCCAGTCTCACGGTTTTACTTTTACAGTTCTCCTACGCTTAGGTTTTCCCATAAGAATCTCCTGTTGTCAGGTTTTCCCGTAAGAATCTCCTGTTAGTCTCGTTGTAGAATTGTTAGCTCAGGAGCCCACTTACTTGGAGATTTATATCATGGCCTAGTAAAGGAACATATTCGTGGGCCTTAACACTACACTTTAATTCAAAAATTTAAGACATTAGGTTTATGGGTCTTTTCTACTTATATGCCCACCTCTAGTTTCATCTCTTTCTAAGGTGAGATTCCTACTTACACTTGAAATTTCAACACTCACTTTCTAAAGTGTCAAATTTTCACATTGAACTTGGACTCCTCCTTAAGTGAAAGTCTTTTTCTTACCAGCTTGAGTATATGGCGTCACCAAGAGCCCTTCTACTCCACTAGTCTGGGCCCATCAAGAGTCTCCTTGCTCTTTCACGTGGGGAGGTAACCACGGGATCTGACTACCGTCTCCATACTTGTCCCTTGTTGAACCATCGACTCTCATATCACTTGTTGGCTCTGGAGAGCCCACTTACTTGAGAGATCTGTATCATGGGCCTAGTGAGGGAATATACTCGTAGGTTTTGATACCACCCTCTAACCTAAAAAATTAAGGCATTAGGTTTATGTGTCTTTTCCTCTTATATGCCCATCACTAATTTATCTCTTTCTAACGTGGATTCGGACTTACACTTTAAGTCCTAACAAGAATTGATATGCCACACACTAAAAGGGCATAGTTTCTGTGCAAAGATTATTAGTTCAGTGGAATAACCAGAAATTACAGTGATTATAATTGAACCTGGAAAAGATAAAAACAACCAAATCACTATGGGAAAAATCAGTTTTTTAGGAGTGTACAGAAGATGATTAATTTCCTGTGTGGACATTTTTCTTGAAAGCTTAACAGTAAGTTTCCCTGGAAAATTCACGAAACAGGCCTGTTACTGTAAACGGTTCAAGTCTGAGAAACGTGTCCTGCAAGAAGATTAATAATGTGCTCAATCTTCTCAGCAACTTCTTTCATGGAAGGCCTACACTCCCTTTTCATATCCAAACAGGCTACTGCTAAAGACCCCAGCATCTCCATAGTTTCCAACTCTAAGTTACTGGCTCCATCTTTACGCACAGGATCAACAGCTTCCAACAATCTCTTCTCGTTCAGCATCCTTCTTATAAGAACCACCAAGTTCACATCATCATCTTCTCTATTGAAATCAATGGCTTTCTTAGAAGTCAACAGCTCTAACAGAACAACTCCAAAGCTATAAACATCACTCTTGTCAGTCAACCTGAAGTTAGTATAGTACTCTGGATCAAGATAGCCTAAGTTTTTTTTTTGATCAAAGGAAACGGGGTGTACACCCAAAGATAAAAAAAACTACAAGGTAGTGACACGAGTTAGGGCCACCCTAACCGCATCAGCAAACAAGAGCGAGGAGAGACCCGCAACAGGCTCACTAAACCAATGAACACCAACAGGTAGACAATAGCTATAGTTGGCTAACCAGTCCGCACAGCGATTGCCTTCCCGAAAAATACGCCTCACCTGCACAACCCAATTTCGAATCAGCAACTCTCGAATCGTTGAAAGCAATGGATTAACGTCCCGTTGAGTCACACTTGTGAGACTGGACACCACCAAGGCAGAATCAATGGTCACCTCCACCCGGGAATAACCGTGAAGCCAAGCGAGTGTTAGGCCATGATAAACCGCCCATAATTCCGCTTGCCAGGATGAACAGCAGCCCAAATTAGCTCCAAATCCAACTAGCCAACACCCTCCAGCATCCCGGCAAAGTCCGCCAGCAGTCGCCCGTCCGGAATGCCCTTTAGAGGAGCCGTCCGTGCTCAGATTGACCCATCCTTCACTTGGTTTTGGCCAACAAACCTCAAGAATCCGGCGTCCCCGCGCAGCGATAGGCACAACATCCTGCTGGAGTTGCCGGGCCAAAACTGCATCCTGAACGTAAGAATGGATTTCAGCTATATGATGCACTATGGGCGCACCAGGGTTAAAGCAACGTTCATTTCGCCATGCCCAAAGTTTCCAAAGAACCACACCAAATACCAAAGGCCAAATACCTGTCCCTCGGACTCCAGGCGACGATAGGAGATTATGTTCAAGCCAAGAGGAAAAGTCGGTACAATAAAACGCATGCCGGTGACGGCGTCCAATAAGTTGGTTCCAAATTTCACGAGCCCACCAACAATCTCGGAAAACATGGGAAAGGGATTCCTCATGCAGTGGGCAATCCACACATGCCGGAGAATCCGTGAGGGAGAGTTGGAAACGTCGACCATTGGTCATAAGTTGATTTTTGGCCACAAGCCAAAATGCAGTTGGATGCGTTTCGGTCCTTGCCAGGCCCAAATTAAGAGCCAGAGCTGACTCCGGGGTGGCCATCGATGCTGACAGATGAACCGATAGGCGGAGCGGGTAGAGAAGTTACCACTAGGCTCAAGGGACCAATACATTTGGTCATCCGCCTGGGAAAGTCGAGGGGGGAATATGGCGGCAATGTGTAGAATTATCTGATGAGGGAGAAATCCACTAAACTCAGCCCACGCCCAGTTACCACAGCAGTCCACATAGTCACCGACTTTCCGTGATAAATGATCCGCAGGAACCATCACAACAGCATGAGAGAGTAAAGACCCAGTGACTCCCGTCACCCACTGATCAAACCAAAAGCTAACTCGATGACCAGCTCCCACCGTCCATTTCACTTCAGCCAGCAACATGGGGATAGTCGCACAAATACTACGCCAAAGGGGGGAGGCATCAGGTTTGGGAGTCATCCCTTGATGAAAGTGCGGATCCAGTTTATATTTAGCACGAAAGAATTGGTTACAAAGCTTTTGGGGTTCTCGAAGGAGGGACCAACCAAGTTTCATATGAGCCGCAAACAACTGTACAATCTAGATGGTTACAACAAGAAATGGAATATGTAGAGATGGAGAGTCTTCTAGAATGATTATGATAATGGGCCTGTATCATTGTGGGCTGTGAGAGACTTGGGTGTGGTTAGATGGTCCATGTCCTTTACATGCCCCCGCAAACTCAAGCTATGTGGGCTACTAAAATTGAGTTTGGCACACAACCGGAAGTGGCGTTCGACAGTCATAGGTTTCGTAAATAGATCAGCAAGTTGGTCTTTCGAGCTAATGTAATTGACTGCTAGGGTTCCATCGGCCATGCGATCACGGATGAAATGCACATCGTTTTCTATGTGCTTCGTACGGGCGTGAAAGACAGCATTCTGAGACAAAGGCGCGAGCACCGTTGTTGTCGCACCATAAGACGGGGCGATGAGAGGGCGAAAACCCTAATTCGGAGAGGAAGGATAAAAGCCAGATGATTTCAGTGGATAGCGACGAGAGTGCCCGATATTCTGCTTCGGTGCTAGAGCGAGCGACAACCGGTTGCTTTTTGGAGCTCCAATGGATAAGGTTGCCGCCCAGAAAAATGCAGCCGCCAGAGGTGGATTTACGGTCGTCAACAGAACCAGCCCAGTCAGAGTCTGAAAAGGCTTGAATCTGCAAAGGAGATGAAGAAGAACGAAAAACAAGGTGATTGTCAGCAGTACCACGTAAGTATCGAAGAACCCTCTTTAAGGCAACCCAGTGCGGTTGAAGGGGATTAACCAAAAATTGACTCAATTTGTTGACGATGAAGTAGATATTAGGACGGCTGTGACACAAGTACTGAAGACCACCGTCCAAGCTGCGATAATCGGAGGGATTCGCAATGGGATCACCATCAAAAGCTGAGAGCTTTTGGCCAGAGGAGACAGGAGTGGAGCAGGGCTTACAGGTAAGCATATTTGCTCGTTGTAGAAGATCATAAATGTATTTCTGTTGAGATAGCCAGAGAGCTGTAGGAGTTCGACGAACTTTAAAACCCAGAAAATAATGTAGAGAGCCAAGAGACTTGAGAGCAAATCGTTTGTGTAAACGATTAATAAGATTCTGTATTTCCTTTTGATTGTTGCCAGTAATGAGTATGTCATCAACATAAATCAATATGTAGAGGTTGCAGTTGTGCTGATGAAGATAGAATAAAGATGTATCACACTTTGAGGGCTTAAAGCCCCATTGCTGAAGAGTCTGGGTGAGAGTGAAAAACCAAGCTCGAGGAGCCTGCTTGAGCCCATATAGGGCTTTAGAGAGACGGCAAACATGAGTAGGATAGGAAGAATGTACATACCCTTGTGGTTGATGAATGTAGACTTCATCATGTAAAACCCTATTGAGGAAGGCATTATTAATGTCAATCTGTTGGATGTCCCACTGAAATGAAACAGCTAGAGATAGGATGACTTTAATGGTGGAGGATTTTACCACTGGACTGAAAGTTTTAGTAAAATCCACACCAGGGGTTTGATTGAACCCTTTAGCCACCAAACGGGCCTTTGCTTTGGCAAAGGAGCCATCTGAGTTATACTTCACACGAAATACCCACTTAGTGCCCAAAACATTCATGCTAGGATCATAGGGAACAAGGGTATAGGTCTGATTAGTGTGTAGAGCATGCATTTCATCATCCATAGCAGCCTTCCAAAGAGGATCTTGGAGGGCAAGGGCAACAGATTGGAGGGCAGTGATAGGGGAGGGAGAGAGAGGGGTGTGGTAGAGTTTAGGTTTGAAAATGCCACTCTTGGAGCGAGTTTGCATTGGGTGAGTATTGGTGAGGGGAATCAAAGGATCAGTGGGTACAATGGCTGGGGAAAGAGAAGGAGAAGAGGAAATAAGTGGAGTAGAGGAGCTGGGAAGAGAAACAGAAGGAGAATGGAAATTGGAAGACAAAGGAGGAGAATTTACCTATAATGATTGTGAGTCCAAAGAAGCCCTTGAAGACCAGTCCTTCGACAGGGAACTGTTGACAGTAGGCTGCACAGAAGAGGATGGGGATTTGAGAAGGGAAAGGGGTAGAGTAGAATGTGCTTTGTGGGATGTTGGAGGTAAGGGGGATTTATGTTTAAAAAGAAGAGGATAGGCATATTCTGTTTCATTAAAAACAACATGGCGAGAAATATAGAGTTGTCCATGAGCATTGAGGCATTTATACCCACGGTGAAAGAGACTGTAGCCAAGAAAAAGACACTTAGAAGTGTGAAAGTTGAATTTATGAGAAGAATAGAGTCGTAAGTAAGGGTAGCAACTACAGCCAAAGGGCTTCAAATGGGTATAGGTGGGCTTTTTGTTATACAGAAGCTCAAATGGTGATTTATGATGGGTATTTGGGCTTGGTAATTGATTTATGAGATAGGTAGCAGTGAGAAAAGCTTCTAACCAGAAGGAGAGAGGCATAGAGGCATGGGAAAGAAGGGTTAGACCCATTTCGGTGATGTGACGATGTTTCCTTTCAGAAACACCGTTTTGTTGATGTGTATAGGGACAAGAGAGTCTAGGAATGATGCCTTGGGCTGCAAGGTAAGGGAGAAAGGACTGGTATTCACCTCCATTATCAGTATGAAAGGCTTTAAGTTTGTGATTAAATTGTAGTTCCACGTGTGTCTTGAATTTTAGGAAGGTGGAGAAGGCTTCGGATTTTAGTTTAAGGGGGTAAAACCAAGTAAATCAAGTATAAGCATCAATAAAAATAATGTAATATCTATGACCTTCTGTGGAAAGAGTTGAAGAGGGACCCCATATGTTCGAATACACAATTTCAAAGGGCTTAGTAACATTAATTGAGTGATTTTGAAAGGGAAGTTGATGTAACTTTCCAAGCTTACAAGCATCACAGAATTTTAAAGTATTCATATCAACATGAAGATTCATAGATCTGGCAATCTTTGATAGAATAGATGGAGAAGGATGACCCATTGTAGCATGTAGCACATTGGCATCTACGGTGGTGACATGGGCTTTAGGGGAGGCAGAACCAAAGGAAGAAGGTGCAGCAGATTTGATAGGAGAGGATTTAGATGTGGTCTTGAGGTGGTACAGCCCATCCTTAAGAGTTCCCTGCAGAAGAGTGGTCCCTGAAAGCTTGTCCTTAAAGAAACAACCATTATTAGTAAATTCAATAACAATATCATTGTCTTTAGTAAGCTTAGAAATGCTTAAAAGGTTGCGGGTTATTGAAGGCACATGCAAAATGTTTGTGAGATGTAATGGTGTAGGTGAAGTATTAAATTGAAAAGAAGATGAACCAGTGTGTGAAATAGGTAACAAATTACCATTGCCTACGGTTAAGTGATCATTTCCAGTGTAGGGAGAGCTGATGCTTAGGTTTTGAATGTCAGGAGTGACATGATTGGTTGCACCACTGTCAACAAACCAAGTAGACTCAGTTGATGGTTCTGATGATGCGATTTGCTGTTGAGGAACAATATAGTTGTCAGAAGAACTAGAATTTGCATAATTTGCTTGAGGATAGGTATGATATCCAGTATATGTTTGCACAGGTTGAGAAGAGGATCTCCAGGGCTGCTGAAGCTGTGGAGGACCTTGCCAGTTGTGATTGAATCTTTTGTGACACTGCAGAGCTGAATGGTTTGGCTTTTGACAAAGTTGGCAGAAAAGTTGAGAGCTATTCCTACCTCCTCTTCCTCTTGCATTTCTGCCACGACCAGAATGTCTGCCACCAGCAAAGGTAGATGAAGGAGTGTGGCTTGCAAGATTGGCAGATGGTGTTGGAAGCAGAGATACAGCATTCTGTTGTTCCAAGCGGGTCTCATGCATGAGAAGAGAGCTTTGAATATCCTGAAATGAGGAAAATGCCATAGTATTTGATAATAAACAGACAATAGGATCATATTCATGTCCTAAACCAGCAAGGACACTGAGGATTAGTTCAGAATCAGAGACTGGATGACCAGCCAAAAGAAGTGAGTCACCAATAATTTTTATTTTCTGCATATATGTGCTTATAGTGTCAGATCCCTTTTTGATAGTGGATAGCTGCTGTTTTAATTGCAGAACTTTAACCATGCTTGTTTGAGCAAAAAGTTTCTCAAGAGTGTTCCAAGCTTCAACAGAGGATTGAGAATGAGTGATAAGGCTGACAATGTCATCATCAACGGTGGATAATAACCAGCAGAGAAGAAGCTGATCAGATCTACGCCAAAGGCGATGCTCAGGATTGGGCTGAGAAGAGTTGTCATCTGAGTGAGTAAAAGCAGCAGGGATAACAGAGGAGGAGGAGATAAATTTCTCGAGCTCCAGGGCACGAATAGCAGCAAGAACCTGGGCTCTCCAAGTGATATAGTTAGATCGGGTAAGCTTGGTTATGGTAAAATTCAAAGACTTAGCAAGGGAAGGAAAGTTGAGGAGCTGATCAGATGGTGAATCAGCAGTGGCAGTGGAAGAAGAAGGAGAAGCAGCCATAGACGTTGGTCTAAGAAAGCTCTGATACCATGAAAAATTTGAGAATTGTGTTAAAGAATGATTGTATTATTTTCAGCCACCTTTACACCGTAGAAAATAGAGAATATATATACTTGTACTTCTAATGCTACAGCTATACAATCTAGACGGTTACAACAAGAAATGGTATATGCAGATATGGAGAGTCTTCTAGAATGATTATGATAATGAGCTTGTATCATTGTGGGCTGTGAGAGACTTGGGTGTGGTTAGATGGTCCATGTCCTTTACAGCCAGCGGCCTTCGGGCTACATACGTGTTGCCAGGAGACAAGAGGAATGCGATGCCGATCCTTAGTGGCGCCCCAAATGAACTGGCGACAGGATTTGTCCATCTCATGAAGTAAACCTTTGGGTACTTTAGCAGTTTGCATCGTATATAATTATATGACTCGACTCTGTCACGGCTAGCCTGGAGAGCCCGAAATCGGAAACCTTGGCATCAAGCTTGTGATCAAGTAAAATGTTGCTTGATTTGATGTCACGGTGATAAATAGGTGGTATAGCAGAAAAATGAAGGTATGCAAGTCCATCAGCTGTTTGATAGGCTATGACCAGACGACAGTGCCAATTTAACTGTACCCTTTTACCAGGATCGACCGCATGAAGATGATCAAAGAGTGTTCCATTTGGGATGTACTCATAAATCAAGAGAGGCTGTTTAAGTTCGAGGCACCATCCCAGGAGTCTTACCAGGTTTTTATGGTTTACTTGACACAGAATTTGGACCTCATTAAGAATCTGATCAGTTCCTTTGGTGTTTCCAGACTTGGCTCGCTTGATTGCTGTGACTGTTCCATCATCAATAATTCCCTTGAAGACCTCATCAAAACCTCCATAGCCGAGCAGGTTGTCCTCGGAGAAGTTGTTTGTTGCTCTCAGTATTTCCTTTCCTGAAAATATCTTTGCTGTTCTGCCTCCATTGCTGACGCTTAAAACTCTTTCCCTGAACGTTCCCAAAGTTACTTTCGCCAACTGTCTTCGATTACCACTTCTTTTTCTGTAGACTAAAACCATTGTTACGATTCCAAGAAATATTCCTCCTACAGGAATGGTCACACCTAATTAAATTGCAATGAAAAAACAGTAAAATCATGTTAGCTACCATGAAAATGAACAGCTATTTGACGCTCATGTTCCATTTCAAAGTTTCTGTGAATTTGGTATCTTCCATACTTAAAGCTGTTCGTTTTATGTTAAAATTCAGAAGCCAACCGCATACCAATGAATTGAAGTCTGTTTTTCAGCATATTGCAAGCTCTTCCATGTTGACACTTCTTGCCAGCAAAATGTGAAAATGATTTTATGTCTTACATGCAAGATTCTACAATCATATAATCTTTATAATCTAATAAAGAAGATGGCTATAGTTTCTTAATCCTGACTTACAAGTAGCTGAGAGATACTGTAAACTGAAAAGACTACTCATCCAAAAAGTACAGAAACCCGAAGATTTTCCGGACCTTATATATTTCTCGTCTTTAGATAATGTTCAGAAAATATTTGCAAGTTGGATTTTCAGTCAACCATCAGCTGGGAAATGAGTTTTGAGTTTGCATCTAATCAATGCTAAAGAAAGAAGTATAATTCATTAGGATCTGAACTAATTTTAATTTCTAACACTGTAAACATTGGAGTTTCCGTCATGGTTTGAGAACTATAATGAACAGGAAACAAGTTTGATATTTACCAACCTTGGCAAACTCCATTCACTGGATCCCATTGGTAGCCAGAATGGCAAAAACACCTGTTCTGTTCACCGCTAGATGGATCTGGCAAGCATTCAGAATATGCCAAATCCTGACAATTCACTTGTGCTCCGCATAAAGGCTCCTGAGGCACTGTCCATTCCAATTCCACTCCAGGCTCTGGCCACTTATTCGCAGACAATCCAGAGTCCAGGTTCACAAAACTTTGGTAAGCCGAACATCTCTCAGCACGAACTCGAATTCTGTAAGCATTCACAGATCCACCAGTTTTCAAAGAACAGCAAATTGATGTGTGCCCACAAGCAGCTTTTGCCAACTTATTTCCATTAATGTAGTCGTGACATACACTTGATTCTGAACAATTCAATGCCAGTAAGATTTGCGGTACTGATTCGGTGCAGTTCATGATCACTACCGTGTTGCTACTGGTGATGTTGAAGGGAAGATTGTTGTCTAGTTGAATGCCATTGCCTCTGAAATCCGCTGCTATGCAGGAATTGGGGAAGAATCCTGGCGGACGAATAACTAGCCTTTGGCTTGATGGATTATGGATGTGATCATGTAGGATGATCCATTTAGAGCATCAAACCATAATGTGCCTCCACTGCAACGAACTTTGTAAGATGGATGACCACAATCTCCACTAGAGCTGAGTGAGAATGGCACCGAAAACCAACCGCAATCCGGACAGCGTTGCACAGCTTGAACTTCACAGCTGCTCAACAGCAGTGACACTAGAGTGAAAATGGAAAACATCTTCATCTCCATTAACGGCAACAGAAATGGACTGGCGGTGAAAAAGTTGGCTTGTATAAAGAAACTCAACAAATGTCCTTCTTTTTCACTTGTAATACAAATCAAATGCCACGTGAATGCTACCTGGTATGCAAAAACCAATTCAATTTCTGCTTTCCAACATCATAGAAAGTTTGGTATGCTCTTGCAGTACATCCTCGTACCATTTTTTTTCATTTAACAAAACTCAGGTTCTGGTTTCCAAGTACATTTAATTACTCCACTCCCATGGAAGTGCTTAAAATATTCTAAGACCCTTCAGTCACCCCCTTGTTTATCGGTAGAACTGACCACAGTGATGTTTCTTTAGTTGCATCTTTTTCTCGGGAATCTGATACAGAAGTAGCATTAAAAATGAAAAACAATCCTTTTAACGTTGTACTGAATATTGACTTGGCCTTTTTTTAAGTAGTTCTATACTCTCCGATGTTACAGATTCATAAATACTTCGTAAGGTGTGCCCAAACATAGATTATGTAACAAGAGTTGGTACTGAAGTCGATCTGAAATCTCAAAACTTTGGCAGGTGAAACTGTACTTGAAGAGTTATAATAAAGACAGAGAAACTCTTTGAGTGTCTCATAAGCCTTTTCTGATCAACTAAATTCAGCTTGGACTTACGATTATGGTTGAAAGAAACTTATAACCTAATTGATTAGAAATACAGGTCTTCTCATTCGCAATCCTTATAAGTTCTTATATTGTAAACGATCGTATAGTAACTTTCAAATGACCTGTTTTAAGTAATTAACATCAAACCTAAAACATAACCAATATGGTTCATAAGATTGAGTTTTGGCCAAAAGAAACATAAACTTTCAGACATTAGAAGTCACTAATTTACACAGATTAAAACCTTATATTCATCGAGCAATACAAAGCACGTGTGAACCCCTTTGGTCTTCCACATGCCAACAACACCAAGCGTGCAGTCCCTTTTGGTTATCCACACGCTTATTACCAGACAAACTGATACAACAACATCGGAGATAATAAGATAAGATTACGAGAATTCACAATTTTTCTAGATACATATCACATAGCTCCAAGTTCTGAAGCTTTTTCATCAGGTGACCATTCTACGAGAAGGCAAGCGACAGACGACAGGTGATTGAGAACTCATGTTGGAAGAGGTTGACGATGTTGGAAAGGCATAGTCTGAACCGAAGAGCCTGATCTCGGAAGCCTGGAAACGACCAGAGTCGCCTGGAAGTCGCATGTAGGACGTTGAAGGAGAGTCGGCGAGCCAGGAAGACAAGGGGCTTTGGTTGCCGTTTTTGTATTGCATTATGGCTTTATACACGAATGGAATGAGACCCTCCATTGTTGTAGGTACTGTGAGCTTGGTTTAGAGCAACAAAGATGATGAGTGCTCTGCAGGGTTGTTGCTGAATTTGGTTAGGACATGAAGCAGAGCAAGGAAGGTGTTATTTAAGAGAGGGAGAGATAGGTGCGAGCGACGTGGCGTGATGAATTGGAGTCCAGCTCTTCACGCCAAGCCAAAGCAAATTCTAAAGCTATACACCCTTTTTTTTTGGTTTGATCGAGATTGAAAGGTATAGTCTTATGAACAATTTTAATCGTTTGGTCCACTCGTCCAGTTTTTTTTTTTTTAATATATGTTTTAAGATTTTTTAAATTTATTTTTATTATTTAAAAATTTTAATAATTATGATTCTTAAATTTGAATGTGGTTAGGTCGCCTGTGCCAGGCCCAGGCCCGGGTCCGGGTCCATACGTCCATGGCCCATTCACAGGTGTCAGTCTCCCATGCAAACGTAAAGACCTAAACCTAGCATCTATCCCATATATAAGGTACTATTTCACCATGATACAGGTACGAGATTACAACCCTAATTTTCTTTACTCTCAGCAACCAAAACTCTCTCAAAAAGACTAACTTGAGCGTCGGAGGGGCCTTCCGGGAGTCAACCCCCGGCGTGCCTTATCTGTTTTGCAGGTGTTCTTTAGCTAAAGTTAATCAAGATTATGGATCCAAGCTGCGATATCCAGCCTCAACAGAATCCGGCTGAACCAAATCTAAACTGTTAAAAACTCAACATGTTGAGATTGTAAACTAAACCTAATAAAACATCTTTTAGCTAAAACTAAAGTTGCACGCATTCAAAGTGGTGACAAGAAGATGTTCTTCAGTCCATCTCCAACTTTGAGTCCAAGGTTGGTAAATGGATTGAAATTCGAGTTTTAGGTGGGTGAGTTAGCTTAGTTCTGGGATGCCGTGAGAATGCATTCTTCCAAATCTAGAGTTAAAAAAGAATAAAAGGCATGGATTTTCAGTTTTTATATAAATTACAGTAGATTACAACATCAATTTGGATCAGTATTATGAATTTCGTACCGTACCCGGTACTGGTACGGATGTAGGTGGTACTGGTGAAAAATATCGGCCGGTACCGAAAATTTTAAAAAATTGGGGGTTTTTTTTGTAAAATTTTAAAAATTTTTCAAAATTTCTCTCCCTCCCTCCTACCTCTCCTTTCCCCCCCCGTCCCTTTTTTTCAAATTTTTTAAAATAATAAAAAAAATTTTATTACTAATAAAAATTATAAATTAAATAAAAATTAAAAATAAATTATTTTTATTA
>JAOTBA010022890.1:0-21248 GCA_025629845.1 Erythroxylum squamatum
GACGGAAACAAGTTTTCCGTCGCTAATTTCAGTATAATTACCGACGGAAAAGTTTCCGTCCCTAAATTCCGTCCCTACATTTGGCGGGATGTCTTCCCTCCATTTTTAGCGACGGAATTTAATTCCGTCGCTAAATGAATTTTTTTACGTCGATTTTAGCTACGAAAATAGGAATTCCGTCGCTAATTTGCTACGATTTACTTTCCGTAGCTGATTTTCCGTCGCCAATTTTTCTTTTTCTTGTAGTGTTGTTTGTAGTATACTTACCCTACTATAAGGATGCATTATATGCGTAACCTGTACATTTTTTATGGATGGTAGTATCAAAATACGTATTTTATTTTGTGCATATAATAAATTATTTAATGCACATAATTTAATAGGTAACAATTAAAGAAAAATATCATAAGCAAGTAATCATTTTGATTCACAATATTATCACGTGTGCTCTATTATATCCAAAAAAATAATACCGAAATGGATTATACTATATTAGCTATCTATAGTAGAATGCATCATGATAATTTTGATTTGTATTGATAATATTGGTTAATATAACAATAGAAGTGAAAATATTAAAAATATATTAAAATAGATAAATAATAAAATTTATTTTTATCAATTACTTACTGATTATATAATTAATTGCTTATATCATGGTTCGGTTTAATATATATAGATATACGTGTGTGTGTGTAGGCGAGCGCGTGGGCTCCCACGTCTTACACTCTTACCTCTTTGCAGCGCCAACCGATCCCACTTCAACACATACGAAAAAGATAAGATCAATCTCCTTCGGAAAAGGCCATGTAGCTGTTGCCGGTCCCAATAATTTGATTTTCTCCAACAACTTGTTTTAGTATTCCACAATAAGTCTTCCACTATGTCTTCCACAACAATTAGATGAAGTTTCGTGGAGACTCGCACGCCTCTCTCTGGTCTCTATATAATGTAAAGAACACCTTATAAGAACCATACAACGCAAGTACGCGACACCTTTCTTCTAACACCCTACTTTCTCCATATTGAATTTTCAGTCCACAGATCGAGAGCATATAGCTATATATATATGTAACTGATGGAAAATCAAAGGTATGTGACTCTGCTTCTGATAATACTCATTATATTGTAAGCTGCAGATCAACGGAGGCAAGAGCAATGGTTACTCCGAAGAAGTTTAGTGGCGGCTTCCTTGTTCGAGAACTTGGACATACCAAATCAAAAGAATTCGTGACCGTGTCCAAGCCAAAAGCACCATCAGGACATAACAGAAGAGGTATAAATTCGAACTTAAAACTTTTTCAAAATTTAAGTTTATTTAAAAAATTCTTCTGAGATTATTTTTGAATCGACTCAAGCTTTCTTTTTTACATTCTTCTTCTCAAGTTTTGAATACGCAGTCGGTTTACCAAAGCTAACTGCAACAATCTCGCATCATATTAATCCTGATTGTAGTTTGATCGTTATGAAATATGCAGACGCTTAACTTGTACTTCCTTTTTATCAAGAGGTATTTTCTATAAATTATATATATATATTTAAAATTATCAGTAATAATTAAAATCCTTTTTCACAAGAAAATTTGAATGTTTCCAAATTGATAATAATGCTTTTGACAAAGTAGTCTTGCAAGTGTCCAAAATTAGGCATGATTAGACACATGTCATTATTTAATGTTATTATTTATTTAGAATATGCAACAATTTCGCAGCGTACTAGCCAATATTATGGTGTCTTATTGTGTCCAATAAATCTCAGCCATTTATTTATATGGGGTCCGCATGAGACCTGTGTGGGTCCCACAAAATAAATGGTTAAGATTTCATGAGACAGAATAAGACAGAGTAAAACTGGACAGAGGATCTGGTTTCCAAATTCAGAACCAACTCCTCTGATAGAAGGTCATGGTTATCCCCTAGCAGCTTCTGTAAACAAGCTCGAACTAAACCATTTCTGATTAATATGATGTAATGAAGAATAACTGAATAAGACGTCATGTCCCATTAACCTTTATGTTGCCTTTGATTGCTTCTAAATAAGAGGAAGCTTGGAAAAATAATACCTTGACATTATCTGGTCTATTGCAGCTAACTTATATTACTAGAACCTAACGTACAAAGAAAGCTTTATGATGTTAAAATATTAGCCCAAGACTATTGTTAAGATAGGCAGGAGAGCAAGGAAGACGGCTTGTGTCCATTTAATCCAGTTTTTGTGGTCTTAAGCTAAGTGTTAAGTAACAGTCACATTTTTAGCTGATGTTGCCTTCAGCTTCTGATTGTAAGATAGTGTTATTAAAATATCCTAAGATTTTCTATGGTGAATTAATAGATGTATGAATCTCCTTCAAATTCTCCTTCAAACTTTGAAAATCACGATTTGAGGGATCGACAAAAGTAACTTGTGTTATAGTTTTCTCACGAAGAAGCTTCGTTGAAAGGTGGATGAGTTGATCCTTAATCATAGCTTAAGAGACTTCAATGACTGATGGAGAAGGACTTTCAGACTACATGGGAAAGGAGGGAAACTAACATAGCGTTTGGATAGTGTTCTGTTTCGGGGACAGTGAACAAGACAGAAAAATTCTGTATAAAGTTCAGAAGTTCAGTTTGGATACGGAATAATGAGGGGTTTAGACATTATAATTGAAATAACAGCGATGTCAGTCGGCTAAGAAAAGTTTTATAAAAAAACAGTTCATAAAATGTAAGTTTTATCTTTTACCCTTAATTAAGACGATTGAATTGAGATTTTTTACTTTTGGTTGTCTACGAGATGTTTTAGGGGGGTCTCAATTATGAGAAGACACTTTTAAGTCATCTATACTCAGACTAATCTCCGCTTGAGCTGGGTAAGTTCCTTGCGGGAGGCAAAACTTTAATCCCAAATTTTAAACGACTACATACACGAGGGCGGCTTGAATCGAGAAGTTTAGTACATCAAACTAATGAGTTGAAATGTTTTTGCTCAAAGGAAATTTACTTAGAACTTTTTTTTTTGGTTTTAAAGCTTGATTCGGAAAAGTCAATCCTAACACATTAACAAAATAAAATCCAAAAAATTACAATAAAAAACAGTTTTACAAAATCCAACGTGTATAAATGTTTAGGAGTATCTGCGTACCAACTTATAGATAAAAGAGATATTAACTAATAATTGAACAAAGATTATGTATTAAGTGGAGTCATTCTTTTTAATATATTTAAATTATTACATGCTTAATTATTAATTGTATAATTAAATTCAAGGTAAGCGACCAATACGTATAATATTTTTAAAAATATAAATTAAAAATATTATTAACCTTAAGAATTAAGATAGGGGTTTGAAAATTAAAACAGTGCATATTTTTTCTCCCGGAAAACTTTAATTTTTGGCCTTTAATTAATTGAGAGTTCCAATAAATCAAATTTACTCAAAAAGAACTTTTGTAGTGCTAAAATTTAATTTGAAGATATCAATCCAAACAAATTAACAAATTGAAATCTAAAGATGTATAAAAAATAATTTAAAAACAAATAAATAAATTATGTAGTTTAAGAAAATTATTCTTTTAATGGATTTTAATTGAGTTATATATTTAATTATTAATTTTATAATCACATATTAAATTATACATACATTTTAATAGTAAATTAAGACCAAAGAGCAATTTAGTTCCTAAGATTTATACTAAAATCTGAGTAGAATCTTAATGTTATGAACTTTAACATTTATAAAATATTCAATATGAATCGTAATATTTGAAAAATGTTAATGTTATAGTTTATTTTAAACGTTAAGATCTAACTCAAATTTTAGTGTAACCATTGGAAGCTAAATTGTTCTTTATTCTTGCCTAATTATGAACATAGTAGCCTAATACTAATAGAAAGTTGAGCTCTTGCATTAAGAGAAAACAATTACTATTTAATAATCTAAAAGACTTTTACTAACTAATGAGACCCCACATTTAGATTATACATAGGCTAGGGCGGGATTAATCTGAATGTGAATAGCTTAAATGTATCTTTTATTGTTGAAACTTTCCTAAAATATCTCGCGAAAAAAAAAAGATTATACCTAATTACACACCCAATTCTTAGGTGATGGATTTGATGGTGAATCCCAATATTTAGGTCTAATTACATCTAAATGGCTAAATGTTAGATAAGGATGACATCAAAGTAGACTAGTTCACGTATTGTTATTTTTAACACTAAACTGGAACAGAGTCAGACAGTGACTTCGCCAAGCTCTTCACTGATTGACTTGTTCTGTGCTGCGCACTGCGCCACCATTTCATCCTCTCTTTCTCTCTATTTAGGGCTTTTGATTGACAGCCGTGCTCAAACTTTCTTCTTCTTCTTGTTCGCTAATGGCATCTGTCTCTGTCTCCTCGGCCATCTCTCAGACCTCGTTCATCCTCAACTCTCGACCTCAATACCTCCCTTCTCACTCTTCTCATTACTTCACTCCGAAGTCCACTGGCTTTCGTTCTCTCGCACTGCCCTTGGAAAAACCACCATTTGGTAAGACCTCCATTTCATGCTGTCAGTCCTCTTCTGTGTCTCCTCTCCGCCGCCGCCGTCCTGATTACATTCCCAACCGCATCGACGACCCCAACTACGTCCGCATCTTCGACACCACCCTCCGCGACGGCGAACAATCTCCCGGCGCCACAATGACCTCCAAGCAGAAGCTCGACATCGCTCGCCAGCTTGCTAAGCTCGGAGTAGACATCATCGAGGCCGGCTTCCCCGCCGCTTCCAAGGACGATTTCGAGGCCGTCAGGAGCATTGCTATGGATGTCGGAAATGCAGTGGACGAGGATGGCTACGTTCCTGTTATTTGTGGCTTGTCGAGGTGTAATGAGAAAGATATTCGAGCTGCTTGGGATGCTGTTAAGCACGCGAAGAGGCCCAGGATTCATACATTTATCGCCACGAGTGCGATTCATATGGAGTACAAACTGCGTAAGACTAAGGAAGAGGTTGTGGAGATTGCCAGAAGCATGGTCAAGTTTGCTAGGAGTTTGGGTTGTGAGGATGTGGAGTTCAGCCCTGAAGATGCTGGCAGGTCACAAGTTCAAAGCTTCAAACTTAAATGTTTTGCTATGAATTGGCAGTTCTTGTTTTGAATTATAAGTAAAACGCTTGAGATTTAATATTTTAATTATGAATTGTTAGTTCTTCCTTTTGGTCTTTGTTTAAAATACGGTTGAAGTTTAAAGTTTTGTGGTTATTGTTTTATATCTCAACAGATCTGACAGGGAGTTTTTGTATCATATCTTGGGTGAGGTTATCAAGGCCGGTGCTACAACTCTGAACATACCCGATACGGTTGGTATAAATCTACCTTCTGAATTTGGGAAATTGATTGCTGATATAAAAGCCAATACCGCTGGAATTGAAAATGTCGTCATTTCGACTCACTGCCAAAATGATCTTGGACTTTCTACTGCCAACTCCTTAGCGGTATTTCTTGCTTCTTTCTGTATTGTTTCATGAGTTTGCTCAATCACTAGCCAAACTTTTGTACTAATATAGCAATTGCAACCAACATCTTGGTTGTTAACACGTTTAGGGGGCATTTGCTGGCGCAAGACAAGTGGAAGTAACGATTAATGGCATTGGTGAAAGGGCTGGAAATGCATCATTGGAGGAGGTTAGTGTTTCCAATCGGGCTTCAAATTCTGTTTCTTTTCTCTCTCAGCTCATTAAGATGGGGCTCTCAATCGTTGACGTCTTTGAGTTTTAGTTTCTCCAATTCGTTGCACCTCCACACATTAAATACTTTCTTAAATCTTTGCACCCTTTGTTTTATATGAAATTATAATGTGTTAATTTAATGAAAAGTTTGAAATGTAGGATATTTAAAATCTGCTAGAGATGCATAAAGTTATTGATGAAATTAAGAGCAAAAACTGAAATGGATATTGTTTTATATTTTCAATTCTTTTTTTTTTCTAGGTTTAGTTGAAACTTGTTTGATATGTTATTTTTTTTCCAATCTATTTCTCTTCTTTATGTTGTGAAGCTGTATATTCATTTGGTTGATCTTTGCATTTGTTTACTCTTTATGTTCAGCTATTGCATTTTTTTTCATTTATTTCATTATAATTTCTTTATATGCAGGTTGTAATGGCCATAAAATGTCGCGGAGATCATGTATTGGAAGGTCTTTATACTGGAATAAACACTCGGCATATCACCATGGCAAGCAAGATGGTATATCACTACCCAATTACCTTTTTTTCCCCCTTTCTTTACACTGCACTTTGCCACTGCTTCTCACCTCACATGGTTGCTTAGGTTGAAGAGTATTCAGGGTTGCATGTGCAGCCACACAAGGCTATTGTTGGAGCTAATGCTTTTGCTCATGAAAGTGGTATACATCAGGTAATATTGATCTGTACTCCAAAGATTTGTTGTTATGGTGCTATCTTTTAGCGAGACCTGTTGCATACATTGTTTTGAATGCTGTGATTACCAACAAGGTTATTTTGTTTTCGAGGAGTACCTTATGCTAAGATCTAAGTGAATATTTTCTTTGGGATAGGAGTGGTTGATTGTGAAACTTATTTTTTTATTGTGGGAAGTTGCTTGTCTTTATATTATTGATTGCTATAAGACAAATCCAAGGTTTCCTTATGTTTGAGAATCGAGGAGCTTCTTGACTGAAGATTAGATTGATATACTGGGGCCAACATTTTTTGAAAGAAGGTAGAATTCAAGTATAGGGGCTGGAACAAATACGTGTAACTAATCATTGTGCAATTTGAATCATGTAGAGTGATCTGATCAATAGACTTCATAAACCTTTAACAGCTGTCTGTTTTTTACTAGTTAAATTTCATGCTTGTCATTTTTAGCTTTTGAAGTTTGTAATATCTCTGGCTCCCTAGTTCTGTATATGCTTCGCAATTATATCATTCTTTTGTTACACTCATGGTGTTGCCAATGATCTTGGTTTAGTGGGCTTATTTGCTTATGCATTCTTTCATAGGATGGAATGCTTAAACACAAAGGAACTTATGAGATTATAGCTCCTGAAGATATTGGCCTTCAACGACTGAATGATGCGGGCATTGTACTTGGAAAGCTTAGGTATCCTTATTTGTTATTGTTGTTTTGGATAATGCCTGAGGTTACTCATATATTTCCTTGTCATCCACCTTTGTGCTATACTGTGTTATTGAAGTGCTGATCCTCTACACGATTCCATTATTTTTTATTTCAACTGAAGATTTCTTATTGCAGCTAATGATTTATGTTTATGCACCAAATATTGTTGAAACTTTAAAGGTCCAATATAATTGACATAATAATAGTAAAACATCTTTGCATTGTCATCATGGAGAATATCTTCTTTTTTCAAATGGCAATTAACACAAGTAGTGAAGGATATGATGAAGAGGCAATTTGAATGATTATTTGTTTTGGAAATTGAATGACTTGTTAATTACTTGACATTTTTGCATATGACGTTCTATTGGGCCGCCTATGTAGCAGGTGAAAGTCACCTAATGAAATACTTTTTTAAGGAAGTTTTGGTAGATGGCTTTAAGATAGGCCTTTAGGTTCAGGTTCCATCTCTATCTCTCTGATTGAATACACCTTTATGATCTTGAACCAAAAATTAAGTAAACCAATCTATTTATTGAGCTGCTTACATTGATATAAAACACATGGCTAGTTGATAACATGCAGTTGTTTACTCACTTATGTAGCTTTGTTGCGATCGGAGTTTTCTTTTTATTTAGTTATTCATTTATACTTATGGAACCATGTTATATCTGATGGTGATCCCCATCTCTTTTTTCTTCTGTTGCTGGTTAAGTGGGCGTCATGCTTTAAAAGATCGCTTGCAGGAGGTAGAGAAACTTTGCACTATAATATATTTTTAATTACTCTCTTTCTCACTATGGTTAATACCTTATTCCCTGTTCTTTCAGCTTGGTTATGAGCTGGATGATGACCAACTTGGCAATATATTTTGGCGTTTCAAGGCAGTAGCTGAACATAAAAAGGTACATGTGAACATGTGATAACTTGAGATTTTTCATTCCGTTGCTTGGAGTATCATGTTGAGTTGTCATTTTTGGATGCCTCCTGAGGTTACGGAAGCATTGTTATACCATTCATATTTTTCTGTATAGGATGAAACAGAAAAATGGGATAAGATGTGCATTTTCAGCTTTGAGTTGTGTATTTGTCCCCCGAGATTTATATTTTTTCCTTTTACATTTTCTGAATGGAGAGACCAATATTTTGAATTAAATATCTGTATGAAATTTGTAAAATCTATATTGTTTGGGAAGTTCCACTATCTTTAATGTTTGGAAAAATTTTGAGGCTCAGGTGCTAAGAGGTTTAGGCGGTCAAAATATTATTTCTGTTTTTCTAGTGTATTCTCTGATTAACATTTCAATTAACATTTATTTACCGTCTATATTCTAGAGAGTTACTGATGCCGATCTAATAGCACTATTATCAGATGAAGTTTTCCAGCCTGAAACTGTATGGAAGTTTCAAGACCTGCAGGTAAATTTGTAAATTTATTTATTACAATTATGAGTTGGTTTAATGTATTAACTAAACTGAAATCACCAACACAGGTTACTTGTGGAACACTTGAGCTCCCAACTGCAACCGTAAAGCTTGTTAATGCTGATGGGGAAGAGCATGTTGCATGTTCTGTTGGGACTGGACCGGTAGATTCAGCTTACAAGGCTATAGATCTCATTGTGAAGGTCAGATGTGGTCAACTATCAGTTCTCTTCTCTGTCAAAAGTGTTTGTGATGTGGGGAGACTTATGTAGGTGCTATATCTGGATAAAGAAAGATGCTTGAACTTAATTGGCTCAAAAGTAGAGGATGTTTATTCCAACTGGAAAAGTGATTACTTGCTAGATTCTATTTTCACAAATACGGATACAATCCGATAGAATCCTTTAACATGCCATCTTGAATTGGTTAAGAATTTTTCTTCAAGTTCGTCACTAGAAACCGTTTGAGTTGCACTGATGGTTTAGACTTGAGTGCTAAACTATATGAGAACAGATGAATTTTTTTCTAAGGTCCGCAACTATTCATCTTCTTGATGTTCTTGTTCCCTACTTTAAGAGGCAGTGGTTCCTATATGAAATGGTGCTTGCCTGTCTATGCAGGAACCGGTGACACTTCTAGAATACTCCTTGATTGCAGTTACAGAAGGAATTGATGCAATAGCTACCACACGTGTTCTAATTCGTGGGGAGAACCAACATGCTCCCACTCATGCTTTAATCGATGAGCCAGTTGAACGGACATTTAGGTATAGCAAATCCCTGGTGCTACTTTCTTCTACATTGGCATATCTACTTTGTGCTTCCATGCTGACTTAGCTTGGATGTCCATTTACCACCTGCAGTGGAACAGGCGCAGGAATGGATATTGTCGTTTCCAGTGTGAAGGCCTACATTAGCGCATTAAACAAGATGCTGGCTTTTAAGCAACAGTTGCCGAAGATCATAGTTTCTGAAGAAAGAACCCGAGTGTCTACTTGAGTAATCTGGTGATCCATCCGGCCCTTGGTGTATCTTAAACTGCAACGCTTGTTCCACCAAAGGAGGAAGTCATTAATAGAGTGGCATTCTTGTGTATAGAAAGGTGTGGATAAAGTATTGTTTCTAGTTAGATGAACGCACCTTGTGCATTGTTTGTGATGGGTTAGACCTGTGAAAAGACTAGATCATGTTGTTTGTCTTTCAATTTGGTTATTTGAATCGATAAGAGTCGTCCGTTGTCGTGTATAGAGACATTTGGTAGAGAAACTTCAGTGAAGAAAAGCCTAATACTGGTCGGTGGCGGTGGGTGGGATTGGCATGTAAGTAATGATTACTGCATTGTAATAATGATTACTGCATTGTAATAATGATAGGACTTTTTTATCCACAGTCTATGGGCTTAATTCCATCATAAATCACCATACTCTATTACTTGAAGAAGTTATTAGGCATTGAACAAAAAGCTTTCTACTTTGTCAAAATGGAAGCTAGTTTGTGTGCCTTTCTATATACTCCTTGTAAAGGGCAGGAGTAGACTTTGTGGTGAATGGTGAGATGCTTCTATCTTATCTGCAAGACCTGGGGTGATTTGTTTAAGGAATCTGTGGTGTTTTTCAATGAAGACCTGATTTGGGTCTTGCCTATTTCTTACTACTGTTACTATATTGTGACGACTTCAATCTAAGTCAAGAGGCTAGGTTTTGACTTCTAAGCTCTGCCTGACTGTCCCCATTTTATAATAGAACGGTTGTAACTATTAATTATATCATAAAGAGTTGATTTGTACGATCTTACATAAATTTCCGATTTCTTACCCATTTTCTCTCTTAACAAACCAAACCTTTTGATTCCTTCTCTTTCCCTTCCAACAAAACCAATCAATGTTATTACCTGTCCCACTCCTTCTCTGTCTTAACATATCAAAATCAAATCAAGCAAATTTTTATCAAAACCCTATAGAGAGAGAGAAACCTAGATTTTAAGATTATATACACAAAGGTGTTTCCTTTTGCGTTTTGGCGTTCCTATTTTATATTTTTCTAATTGAGGATGATTGATCCGATGGTCAGTCCTGTAATTTCGGTGGTTTTTTGAGCTGTCACGAAACGAATTTCAGTTAAGGACTTTACCTTTTTCGTTTTACTCTTTGGCTTTGTTACATTTGCAATTTCATTCTCTCCTGCTTGTGTGTTTGGGGCTTCTCTGTCGTCTTCTCTCCCTCACCCTTTCCATTTTGTAAATACTTGGCTTCATTTCTTTTCTTTAATATCCTTCATTTATATATATACTCAATTCTGTTTTTGTTTTCTTAATTCTTGATTTTTATTGATTTTTGTCTTTTTATGGAACATGATTGTCAGAATCGTCGAGTTGAGGTGCGGATTGTTGAGTCTTTTTCAAATTTCGTTCTTTTGATGTTTCTCTTTTTTCTACGTGTTGATTGGGTCGGTTTGATTGACGGTTCTTTCTCAAATTTCGTTCTCTGAAGTGCGTAACTGATGTTGAGGTGTCAATTGGGTCAGTTTCTTTGACGGGTCTTCTTTTATTTCACTTTGTTTTTGCATTTTGGAAGATGGTAGTTAATCTTAATGTATCAATTGACTTTGAATTTTGTAATTTTCTGAGTAAGTATTCTACGTTTGATTGGATTCTGCATTCGTCTTAGATAAGAGACTTTTTATTTGAATGCTTCGGGTTTTGATTTCTTGAAATCAAGTGGATGTAATGCAACCGAGCTTTACCTTAAGAGCATTTTTTGTTTTCAATGCTCTTGTTTTGCCAACGATTCCGTGAATTAAGGCTGTTAAGATATGGATAGGGTCCAAGATGATAGTGGGTTTTTCGAATACTTCCATTTGATTTTGATTTGGAATACAATTCACTAGGTTCTTGTTTGGTGTTGACGGACAAATTGAATATACAGGCATATGCGCCTCGGTCTGGCCACATTATACGCTTGGGGAAAGCAAGGGCTGAAGACGACTTGTATTTGAGGAAGAGAGACAAGATGCGGAGGTGGCTTTGCTGCACTTGTCAAGTAGAGGAGTCGTACCCATCACACGACAGTGAGCACCTAAGAAGTCCAAGGAACAATGGAGATGGTACGTTGTTAGACATCTTATCTTATGCTTCTGTAAACTTTGCCACTATGCGCCAATAACGACTAAAAGCAATGAAGAAAAAGAAAATAGTGTGCAAGGCTTTTATATTTTCTTGAAGATCGTGACATGATTTCTTTCATTGCCTGTGGTTCTTTGGATTAGAGCTTTTTGCAGCTGTACCAAAATCATTTCAACTGCTTTTGAGATGTTCACTATGGCCTAGATCAAGGTTATTTTCTAGTTTACAAAATCAGATAAGAGGCCGAAGGTATTAGTAATGACCAATCACACAACTCAACACTCTAATGAATATGACTTGTTACACTGGAACTTTTCACACTGCAGTGTTGGTTTTGATAGCAGTACTTAGTGAAAAACTATAGGAAAGAGAGTTGAAGTAATCTCTTCATAGGCTTGGATTTCATTTGATGGAAAAAAAATGTCCGTATTTAGATGCTTTGTTGGAGGAGAATGCTATTGGAGATCTTTTACCAAGTATGTGGTGTGCTTGAGGGTTGGATCTTTTCTTTATTGACTTATATTTTTGTGGAAGGGGGATGATGGTGATGTAATGGTGTACGAAGGGTTTAGGAGGTTGAAGAAAAGACCATGATTGGTCTTATTGACTACTGGGTTTGTTAGTTTTGGTTTAATGCACAGTTTGAGAAGGATGATCCTATACCTCTTTCTTTGACATTTTTATTCTAACCTATTGCAACCCCGTAGATGTTCATTCACCCAAATTTGCTGATAACTTGAGTGATTATGCACACATGCTGCCAGCAGAGCAATCCTTATATTGTGTTCTTCTTGTACTTCTGTTCTACGTAGAAGCAATATGCTTAAATTTTATGTTGCACAAGCGCTATAAATCATATTTTGGACTTAAAATTTTACTTGGTTGTTTTCAAGATTGGATTCTGTTGCTTGTTATAGTTGGATTTTTTTTTTCCAGTATGTGTTGCTAATATTTTGGATTTTAGGGCACCCAAAAAGCTCAAAAGTATCAGCTCCTGTCAGGTCTGATGTGCAGAAAGAAGTACCACCAATTGAAGTGCCTGCATTGTCTTTGGATGAACTTAAAGAGAAGACTGATAATTTTGGTTCCAAAGCCCTGATTGGTGAAGGATCCTATGGAAGAGTCTACCATGCAAACTTAGATAATGGAAAAGCTGTGGCTGTTAAAAAGCTTGATGTTGCAACAGAGCAAGAATCAAACAATGATTTTTTGACCCAGGTGTGTCTATAGTTGAGAGAGGAAAGAAGAATCTGAGTATTGCATTTTCCTCTAGTTATTTCCAATTTGCTATTGTAATATTGTCTTGCTGAAGATAGTATTTTAAGACACATCCTTGTTCTGATTTCAGGTTTCCATGGTATCAAGACTAAAGCATGAAAATGTTGTGGAATTGCTTGGTTATTGTGTTGAAGGAAACCTCAGAGTGCTTGCATATGAATTTGCGACAATGGGATCTCTACATGACATATTGCATGGTATAATTCTCTTTTCACTTGCATTTCCTCATTGGAAGTTATAAGCTTTCTCTTCAGCAATGTTTCTAATTAACTTTTTTATTGTTTGCTTTTTTGTTTCCTTCTGGCTCACTTGCAATGGCAGGCAGAAAAGGAGTTCAGGGGGCTCAGCCAGGTCCAGTTCTTGATTGGATGAAGCGAGTAAGAATTGCTGTTGATGCAGCAAGGGGGTTGGAATACTTGCATGAGAAAATGCAACCTCCTATTATTCATAGGGATATCAGGTCAAGCAACGTGCTCCTCTTCGAAGACTTCAAAGCCAAGATAGCGGATTTCAACCTCTCAAATCAGGCTCCTGACATGGCTGCTCGTCTTCATTCTACTAGAGTCCTGGGAACTTTCGGTTATCATGCTCCAGAGTAAGCTTATCTAACTCTTCACTTCTCCACATACTTGCTCGAATTGTAATAGAGACTCTTCAACCTTGTTTGTCTATTCTTGTTTTGTATTACCAGTTACCACTAAGATATCCATTGATTACAAATTCTGTATGCTTATAATGGATTGATCTTGAAGATGGGGAATAGATGCAGTCGTTATGTGTATTGCCTTGCACACAGGAGTTCAATATTTTAATGGCAAATTTGATGCAATTTCGGTGCAATATCACACAAGGACAACTTTTCTTATTAAAATTGAATGCTTTGCTTCCATGGTCAAGTTGAAGTTACTGTGAACTGGATTGAAACTATTTTGGGTCAAGAGTTGTCTTAACACCGCATGTCTTGATTTTCGACCCACAAGGCTAAGGAATGTTACTTCTCTTCTAGGACAAGATTTTTGAAGAACTTTTGTGCTAAAACACTCTGTACATGCAAACGTTTGGAACTGTTGTTCTTTCCTGTACGTTTGGAACTGTTGTTCTTTCCTGTACTATTCTGCTACTATTGTAGTAATCTCACTGATGTCTCACTTGTTCTAAACTGCAGGTATGCAATGACAGGACAATTGACACAGAAGAGTGATGTATATAGTTTTGGTGTAGTTCTTCTGGAGCTTCTAACTGGTAGGAAACCTGTTGATCACACCATGCCTCGTGGACAGCAGAGTCTTGTTACTTGGGTAAGTCATGTGCCTTGTTCCGTTTTATAGGCTCTCTGCTTAGTTTTACATTCATTCGTCTTCTTTTCCCTTTCTCCGTTCTGTTTTTCTTTTTCACTTTTTATTTTGAAGATGTAACCTTAATAGGAAATGCTGTGTTTTAGGCTACTCCAAGGCTGAGCGAAGACAAAGTTAAACAATGTGTTGATCCAAAACTGAAGGGAGAGTATCCCCCTAAAGGGGTTGCCAAGGTAGCATCTTTTGATGCATATCATCCAAGTCCAAAGAGTGAAGTTGCATGTTTTGTTGAATCAATTACAAGGCCTCATTGTCTGGTTCTTTATATTGTGCAGTTGGCAGCGGTGGCAGCATTGTGTGTGCAGTATGAAGCTGAGTTTCGCCCAAATATGAGCATTGTTGTTAAGGCGCTCCAGCCACTTCTGAAGCCTCCTGCTACTGCTCCTGCTCCAAGCAACTAAAACTGAACGTCTGCAATTTATTGAGTTTCATTTGGTTGCGGATTCGTTTAGCTCTATATTTTTTTCGAATTTTCATATATGAGATCCGATGTCTAGGCTTGGATTAGACTGTATACCTCTGTTGCTTTTTGGCACGACATCAGTTTTGTGAAGCCATAAATTTCACAAAAGGGGTTGGTTTGTAATGTTTCTATTGTTTGCTTTTCCAGTGGATCCCTCAGTTCCCGAGGCATATTGTCTTCATAAGCTAATTCAAGTTGGTTCAGTAAAGCTATACACTACACACTCGTTAGCATTACCATTAGGCCAACGACGTTATCAAAATATATTTGTAAAATAATCAAATTGTTTTATAAAATTTATATCAGTTTGCTAACTTGAACCTATACCTTCTGGTTAATCTTAAAAAAACCAATTTTTACCTTGCAGTTATTTTTAATTAATATATATATCAGAAATAATTAAATTGGAGGTTAAAAAATGACTGAAAATATTATTAGACAGTTGAATATAGCTCCGAGGAATTATATGTGCTTTTGAATTTACTGAATTTTGTACCTCTATAATCTTTTTATTATTAATGTAGGAATTGTTATAAACGGCTAACCGGCAACCGCCCACCCCACTCTCTCAAAAGCGTCAATCTTGCAATTTGCGGAAATTCTCTCAACACCAAGATCTTACTCAGTTGCTCTTTGACAATTTGAGAACTGCGCTGTAGCAAAAGGGGAATTGGGTTCTTAAAGAAATTAGCAATTTCTTTTGTTCTGTGCGTATAGAAGATTTCGCTTCTGGGTCTTTTGGAGGAGACGGGGGCAACCGAGATTTTGTGAAAAAGGTTGAGAATTTCGGTGCGCGAGTGAGAGAAACAGAGAATGCTTTGTTTGAAAGAGGATACTAATGGCATGAAAGTTGGAAAAGACAAAGACTGCGTGAAAGGGAGAGTGGTTTTCTCTGAAATCCAAGAAATTGATAGCAAAGAGGTCTCTGAAGGGTGCAAAGTCACTGAATTTGGATTTGGCGCGGATAGTGATTCGAAGAATAACGAATTTATGAACTCAAAAGAATATGAAAAAGAAACCTTCTTGGAAACCAGAAAGAAGCAAGTTTTGGCGGGATCCATCTCCAGTGACAAAAGTCATGGTTTTTACAGTGGAAAAGTAATTTTCGGGAGTCTGAAAGGAATGAATGGTTCAGGTAGAAAATCCCTGCAGATTGAAGTTGTTGATGATACAGCATTGATCAAACCAACTGTAGTCCCGAAATTTGTGAATGGTGGTGTGGAAGTTGGAGAGAGGAATGGAAAGAAGGAGAAACAAGAATTAGATGGCAAGGGAAAGAGACCATGGAGAAAGGGGGAGCATGTGAAAGACATTCTGGGGACAAGTGAAATTGGCGAGGCTCCAAATGATGGTGCAGTGAAAGCCAACGGAACAAAAAGAAAGTACAATAGGAAGGGGATGGAGGACCTGCGGTTTGTTAACATTGTAGAACAGAGAAGATTGTGGGCAGAGATACATAGGGGGCTTGGACGTACTGTTGTAAACGAATATGATGACTTGGCCGCCTCAAAGTATGAGAATTACCGTTTGATCTTTGAACCTCAACAAAAAAAGGAAGATGCCCCTCACTTTCTTGGTAAGCTCCCTTTCTCTTTGTATCTCTCTTCTTCCAGTGCGTTAAGAATCGTTTCTCTTGCATTATATTACTGCTTTCTGGCATTGTATTTGCCTTTCTGCATTTTGCGTTCATTTTGGTTAGAAGAGGGTTCACAGAAATTACGTACCTTAAAATGCTTTATTTAAGACTCATCCTCGCAGTATGGTTATGGTAGATTATGAATCAGTTTTGTAAATAAACGCAGAAACTTGGAAACTTGGACTCTTGTTCTGGAAAAACTCCTCGAGAGCATGGATATTTTATTCTCTACTGCTGCATATTTCAGTTGAAACTCTTTGTTCTGGTTCACGAAAAGGTGTGATGCGTTCTTGCTAATGATAGTTGTTTTCAAAGGCTTTGTAAAATCAATGAAGGAAGAAATGTGCAACCATCTGTCCACATCATGTTAATGTTTGAAATCTAAGTGCATCAACATATACAGCTGTTGCCATGTTTCAACTCTTGCTTCTCTGACAGCATTTCCAATTGCTTGTTTCTTGAATTTTATCCTTTTCCTTTCCACTTCCTTCGCATATCATCCTTAGTTCTTCCTCCTTTTCAATTTAATACATTCTGCTGTGGACAGGTGTTGCAGCAAGGGGAAGACGGAGTCATTTCAACATATATGTGCATTGAAGAATTGCAAAACCCTTCTGTGAAAAATATTCCATAAATCTCACCAACAGTTTACTTGGGCAAATGATTGTTTTCCGTTGCGTATATGACTTGTATACAATCCTTGAATATACGATGCGACTGACCCAAACATTGGTTCCTAAGCAACACAATTGTATCAATACCATAGGATTTTCATTTTCATTCTTTTGTAATTGGAACTAGTACAAAGGTGTTACTGTTCTTGAATGAAAAGCAAAATCTTGTGCATTCTTACTGTTATTTGTATGTTTCAATCTCCCCCTTTTTATGTTTCGTCTGTGTGCTTGTGAGTGCTCCAATTCATTCAATTCCTTTCATTTTAAGCATATCAAGATTTTGCTTATAATTCCAGGGGAAGTATGTTATGTTACTTCAGTAAATTAGATTCTTCCTTAGTGTTTTGCCATTATATTGGCAAAATTGATAATAATACAGTCATTTCAAAAAGTTAGTGGACTCGTACGCATTGGACTCTAATATATTGATCTTCAAACCTGCAAACAGCGCCGGGGCTTTCGGCAAAATCACTATAATGCATAACTCAATACAAGCTTAAAGATGGCGTGTTGAGAGAGAGATATGTTATCCTTTGTCTGAATGTGAACTCTCTTTTCTATAGGCAAGATTATATGACCTAAGTTGTACACATGGACTAATTCTCTACTGTTGCTATTTGGCACCTTTTCAATCCCACATCGAAAGTTTACGTGTTTGGAGTGAAAGGTTTGTAATTATAAAAAAGAGATCTCCCACATCGAAAGTTTATGTGTTTAGGAGGAAGTTAGTAGTTATAAAAAGGAGTTCTCCCCTCCTATTGTAATCATTCCAAATTTGTTTCTCTTCTCCCACATTAAATAAAAGCGGGCCATTTGAGTAATACTCTGGAGACGTAGACACAATTGGCCGAACTACGTTATCAAATTTTTCCTGGTGTGTTCTTTCTTATCGCTTTTATTATTCCGCATTTATTATCTTATTTCTTTTCAAGAGAAGATTTATATTGAGTGGGATAAGAAATTGTGTCAAGATGGAGATTTGTTACTATTTGGCACCTTTTCAATTCCACATCAAAAGTTTACGTGTTTAGGGAGAGGTTAGTAGTTTTAAAAAGGAGCTCTCCTACATCGAAAGTTTATGTGTTTGGGGGGAGGTTGATAGTTATAAAAAGGAGTTCTCCCCTCTTATTGTAATCATCCCAAATTTGTATCTCTTCTCTCACATTAAATAAAAGCGGACCATTTGAGTGGTGCTCCGAAGACGTAGACACAATTGACAAAACTTCGTTATCAAATTTTTTCGAGTGCGTTCTTTCTTATCGCTTTTATTATTCCGCATCTATTATCTTGTTTCTTTTCAAGTTGTAGTATAGTATTCAATATTATTTGTCAGGTATATTTGTAGTGTTGTATTCAATTTATTTGGTTGTATTTACTATTAGTGTGTGCACACGGGTTAGGTTGTGACGAATATACTGTGCACGTAATTTTTGTCTAGAAGACTGGGTTTTAAGTGGGACCATTTGTGACCTCTCATCTCTTTCCTGGGATTTTACGTGGAATGGTAATACTGTCTTAGGAGTCCGTTTGACGGTCTTTCCTAAATATTACCGAATCGGTTCACTTTACTAGTTATTTACCTTAGAGAAAAAATTTGGATGTATTTACTTTTAGTGTGTGTACACGGGTTAGGTTGTGATAAATACACTGTGCATGTAATTTCTGTCTAGGAGGTCAGGTTTTAAGTGGGACCGTTTGTGACCCCTCCACCCTTTCCTGAGATTTTGCGTGGAATGGTAATACTGCCTTAGGAGTCCATTTGACTGTCTTTCTTGGGTATTACCGAATCGATTTACTTCACTATTTGTTTACCTTAGAGGAAAAAATTATCCGACAAATAATATTGAATACTATACTTCAACTTGAAAAGAAACAAGATAATAAATGTGGAATAATAAAAGCGACAAGAAAGAACACACCCGAAAAAATTTGATAACGAAGTTCGGTCGATTGCGCCTACGTCTCCAGAGCAACACTCAAATGGCCCGCTTTTATTTAATGTGAGAGAAGAGATACAAATTTGGTATGATTACATTAAGAGGGGAGAGCTCCTTTTTATAACTACCAACCTTTCCCTCTCTCCCCCCCTCCCCCGCAAACACATAAACTTTCGATGTGGGAGTGCTCCTTTTTATAACTACCAACCTCCCCCTCAAACACGTAAACTTTCGATGTGGGATTGAAAATGTGCCAAATAGTAACAAATCTCTACCTTGACACAATTTCTTATCCCACTAAATATAAATCTTCTCAATCAAACAAATAATAAAAGCAGGCCATTTGAGTGGTGCTCCGGAGACGTAAGCATAATTGGTCGAACTCCGTTATCAAATTTTTCTAGGTGTGTTCTTTCTTATCGCTTTTATTATTCCGCATTTATTATCTTGTTTCTTTTCAAGCTGTAGTATAGTATTCAATATTATTTGTCAGGTATATTTGTAGTGTTGTGCTCAATTTATTTGGGTGTATTTACTATTAGTGTGTGTGCACGGGTTATGTTGTAATAAATAAACCGTGCACATAATTTCTGTCTAAGAGGCCGAGTTTTAAGTGGGACCGTTTGTGATCCCTCCTCCCTTTCCTGAAATTTTGCGTGGAATGGTAATACTGTCTTAGGAGTTCGTTTGACAGTCTTTCCTGGATATTACCGAATCAGTTCACTTCACTAATTGTTTATCTTGTTGGAAAAATCGGGTGATTTTTTTCTCTAAGATAAACAACTAGTGAAGTGAACCGATTCGGTAATACCCAGAAAAGACCATCAAATTGACTCCTAAGACATTATTATCATTCCTTGCAAAATCTCAGGAAAGGGCGGAGGGTTCACAAATGATCCCACTTAAAACCCAGCCTCTTAGACAGAAATTATGTGCATGGTGTATTTATCACAACTTAACCCGTGTACACATACTAATAGTAAATACACCCATATAAATTGAACACAACACTGCAAATATATCGACAAATAATATTGAATAATATACTACAACTTGAAAAGAAACAAGATAATAAATGCAGAATAATAAAAGCGATAAAAAAGAACACACTCGAAAAAATTTGATAACGGAGTTCGGTCAATTGTGCCTAAGTCTCCGGAGCACCACTCAAATGGCCCGCTTTTATTTAATGTGGGATAAGAGATACAAATTTGGGATGATTAAAATAGGAGAGGAGAGCTCCTTTTTATAACTACCAACCTCCCCCCCAAACACATAAACTTTCGATGCGAGAGAGCTCCTTTTTATAACTACCAACTCCCCCCCCCCCAAACACGTAAACTTTTGATGTGGGATTGAAAAGGTGCTAAATAGTAACAAATCTCCACCTTTTAGCGGGATAAGAAATTGTGTCAAGGTAGAAATTGTGTCAAGGTGGAGATTTTTTACTATTTGGCACCTTTTCAATCTCACATCGAAAGTTTAGGTGTTTAAGGGGGAGGTTGGTAGTTATAAAAAGGAGTTCTCCCAAATCAAAAGTTTATATGTTTAGGGGGGGGGGTTGGTAGTTGTAAAAAGGAGCTCTCCCCTCCTATTGTAATCATTCCAAATTTGTATCTCTTCTCTCACATTAAATAAAAGTGGGCCAATTGAGTGGTGTTCCGGAGACATAGGCACAATTGGCCAAACTCTGTTATCAAATTTTTTCGGGTGTGTTCTTTCTTATCGCTTTTATTATTCCACATTTATTATCTTGTTTCTTTTCAAGTTGTAGTATAGTATTCAATATTATTTGTTGGGTATATGTGTAGTGTTGTGTTCAATTTATTTGGTTGTATTTACTATTAGTGTGTGTACACGAGTTAGGTTGTAATAAATATACTGTGCACATAATTTCTGTTTAGGAGGACGAGTTTTAAGTGGGATCATTTGTGACCTCTCTGTCCTTTCCTAGGATTTTGCTTGGAATGGTAATACTGTCTTAGGAGTCCGTTTGACGGTCTTTTCTAGGTATTACCGAATCTGTTGGATCCCGTTTCCGGAACCCAACCTACGGACTTATAAAGCGAAAGACAAAGCTAGCAAAATCCGAAAGCAAACGAAAACCAAATCGGATCAAAAAGCGAAGGAATCAAAAATGCGTGCGGAAACCAAAGAAATCGAAAGGCTCGGAATCATAAATCGAAAGTGGGCCAATTTCGGATCGACAACCAAAGGTAACAATTCACTTAAGGACAAAAACTGAACTCCGACAT
>JAOTBA010022916.1:0-21189 GCA_025629845.1 Erythroxylum squamatum
AAAATAGAATAATTTGTGCAGCTTTTGCGTTGCATAACTATATTAGAAGAAGTACAATTGGCGACCCAACTTTTAGCCTCATTGATCAAGATCCTGAATTTATACCTCCAGATATATTTTAGGATGTTGAAGTTAACTCTACACAAGAAGACATTGAAGAACAAAGAATTCGGGAGATTACAACTATTCGTAATAATATTGCTTCTAGTTTAATGGCAGTTAGATGTCGTTCTTGAATTATTATAAACCTTTGCTTTAAATGATGATATTCATTTCTTTTGCTCTATTTGATATGTGTTGTTAAACTTCATCTGTATTGTTATATTTTATGTATGGATATATCATCATCATCATGATTATTATTATTATTATTATTGTTGTTGTTGTTGTTGTTATTATCATTATCATCATCATTATTATTATTATTAGAGTTATAAGCTTAATTTTTGTAGAATTTAATATTTAAAATCTAAATTCTTATAAGAATATTGAACGAATATTAAGATATTTAATATTTATACCCTTATAATTTTTTTTAAAGTCATGTTCTTAATAGTCATTTTATACATTAACAGTTAATACTGAACAACTAAATTTACCAAATATCAAATGACAAACAGTTAATGTAATCAGCTGATCAAATCAGCTGATAGAATCAACTAACAGCTAATACAATCAGCTGATTGTCAAACAGGGCCTAAGTGTCATCGGAAATTTCTTTTCTTTTCCTCTATTTCTAAAATATTATATTATAATATATAGTTTATTTTTTGCGAAACAAAGTTTAGTTGAAAGTTATTTCGTAAGGACCAGAGGTAACAGGCCGAGCAGAAGCTTCGACGGACATCTAGAACTCTTTTCTGAAACTCTTCTCCACAATATCTTGAAGCTTCTGGAACTTACCAGCTTCATCTCGCAATGCCTTCTTTTGTTCTGTATATATACTCCAACGCAGCGCCTCTCTTCTCCCATCGAGCAACAAATAGGATTCTGTAATCGTTATAATATAATCTTCGAGAGCCAAATTGAATATGGATGGTCCGTTTTACCGGAGATGCCGGAGCCACCCTTACAACTACCACAGCCTACACACGTCGCCGGTTCAGAAGAAGAAGGTGGTGTCGATCCCGGTCCAGTACGTTGTGTCCGAGCGGAGTAGGTCGGATCAAGCAGTCAAGATCCAGAAGGTGTTCCGCGGGTATCTGGTGAGGAAGAGCGTGAAGAAGATATTGGGAATTAAGAGAGACATCGACGAGGTGGAGAAGAGTTTGAAGGAGAATGTTCAATCGATTCGTGAAGATTCTAAAGAGAGGTTGAGAGTTATGGAGAGCTTGATGAATTTGCTGTTGAAGTTAGATTGTGTTAGAGGAGTGGATTGTGGTGTGAGGGAGTGCAGGAGAAGGGTGATTAAGAAGGCAATTGCGTTGCAGGAGACTGTTGATGCAATTGTTAATGAATGTTGTAGAACAGAGGAGGATCAGACGATAGATAAGTCGGGTGATGAAGAAGTTGTTGAGGAAGTTTCGAAAGATTGTGAATTGGGTGCTAGTGGAAATCAGGGAAGCGTAGACACCGTTGATGGGATTGTAGAAGCGGAAGATAAGAGGAGTGATGAGTATCAGACGATAGATAAGTCGGGAGATGAAGAAGTTCTTGAGGAAGTTTCGAAAGATTGTGAATTGGGTGCTGGTGGAAATCAGGGAAGCGTAGACACCGTTGATGGGATTGTAGAAGCGGAAGATAACAGGAGTGATGAGGTTGTGGAAGAATGTGGGGAGAATGTCTTGAAGTCACAAACGGCGGAGGAGTGTGATGAGAATGAGGGGAACGTAGAAGCGGAAGATAAGAAGGGCGTTGAGGAAGGTGTAAAATGCGTTGAGGAGGGTGAGGAGAGCGTGGGAACTAGTGAGGTTCAGGCTGATTTGTGTGCAAACAGAATGGAACAAAAAGAGGTAAGTGTGGAGAAGAGAGGGTTGCTGGAGAGGATGGTGGAGGAGAATGAGAAGATGATGGGGTTGATGGCGGAGTTGTTTGCCAGGAATGAGGAGCAGACGCGGTTGCTGAGCTCGCTTTCTCACAGAGTTGAGCTGCTGGAGAGGGCTTTTGTGTGCGACAAGCTGAGGAGAAAGAAGAGGAATCCGAGTGCTACTCATAGTTGTGGAGGATTTAACAAATAAAATATTACATTTATTTCTATTTTTGAATTGGTTGTTTGGGTTTTGATTCATGTATACAAGCTTTGATTTCAATATTAGCAAGTTCAATCCAAGCAGCCGATTCCTCGTTAACGGAAAGGCGAGTTTAAATCTTCTGTCTAATGTTATGGTGTTTTATTGTGTCCAATAAATCTTTGTCATTTATTTATGTAGGGCTTGCATGGGACCCGCGTGAGTCCCACAAAATAAATGGTTGAAATTTTATGAGACAGAATAAGACAGAGTAAAACTGAACAGAGGATCTGGAATGTGGAAAGGCAGGTGATAATTTGGGTGAAGACAATTCTCAGCTGTTTTACACTGATAGCTTTAAAGAGCAGCCAATTGCTCATTCATGAGAAGCTATGTTAAAACAATTCTCGGTCATCAAGGACTGTGTTTACACGGATGGCTTTAAAGATTTCAGTGCTATTGGACAAACAAAACAAAGAAGTAAAGAGTGAACATTTTTTTGAAGAACAAAATTAAATCTATTAAGTTATCAAAACCAAAACCAGAAGCGGAATAAATGTAAACTTTAGACAATGACCTATGTATCCTTGCTCTGGGTACTAGGTGACATTTTGATTTTTTCCCAATAACTCATCAATGAAGAGCTTATTACTTCTAGCTTAATCCTAAAACACCCGATTGTTTCTCTCATCCCACATACTTGTCAACAGGTAAGAAAGTTAGATCTAGATATCCATTTGCTTTCTTTCGTTCTATGTCTTATCCTGCTGCTCTATTCTATAATATCACCCCATACACTTGGTAGGTTACTTATATCACACCTTTGAAGCATTTTCTAGGGATCAGAATGATGTTAGTTAGAATCGATAGTAATCTTGAGTCTGTCAACGTACTTGATAGCAAGGATCGATTTGATAGAACCTTGATAGAGAGTGGCATTTAATTGGAATATTGTCTTCAAAGGTTATAGGCCAGTTTGTTCATATTGGTGACTTTTAGCTAAGAATGAAAATTACCATATAAAAGAAGGGAGAGCTAGCGGCTAGCTGAAGAGGAATAAAGAAGATGGTGAGGGTCAAGAGGGAGATTGACGAAGAAGAGAGGATGGTGAAGGAGGGAAGATTCATAATTTTAGAGCTAGGGATTTTAAAAATGGGGAATATTTTCAATTTTAATTCAGTTAAGATAAATTAAAATTAAGAAAATTATTTGATTAGTTATTAAATTATATAGAGCCATTTGACATTTATATGGCCCAAATTAAAAAATTATAAAATTCTATAACATTATCAATAACAAATATGATAGATAACTAACATACTAACGTATCTATTGAATTTTTTTTTGTCTACATATATAAGGTTTAAATTGTAAGTTTTTAAAAATAATATAGTTTAATTTGAACATTGTGAAATGCTAAAATCTAACTTATATTCAGGTATAAACCTTATGGTTATTTTGGGTCCTTCGACTATTTTAAAGTGACGAATTATTTATTAAATTATTAAATTATTTTTTCATAATTATACTATTTTAAAAAGCTACTCTAAATAAGATGGGTCATAATTACTATTCAAAATATAATAAATTTTTATTTGATACTTCTATAATATCAAGTCTAAAGTTCTATTATATAATTATTCATGACTTTTTTCAAATACAGTGACATGGCCAATATTACGAATACCGTACCGGACTTGGTACTTAATTAAATTTTGGTACGATACTGCATCGATATCGGTCAATACCAAGTACCATTTAAGGCAATATTTATAATTTATAAAATAGTCCTTAGTTTTTTTAAAAAATTGCAAAATAATCCTTCAATATTGTACTGTATAATTTAAACCAACCTTGTCTAAAAAACATAATAATAGAAATTTAAAATAACAACAATTTATTTATTTATTAATATTATTTTCACATACTTCACATGTAAAGAATAATCACAATTAATATGAAAAAGTGTTTTATCGTCATAGAAATATAAAATTAAGAACAATATAAGGTATTTAAAATATTATAATTTTATCATGTAATAAATAATAATTACATCAAAATATCAAATAAAATAGTAATTATTATCAATAATAAAATATAATTTCTATCTTAATATCTAATTTTCAATAATAAAAATATATTTTTATCTTAATTACTATTTGGACCATTCGTATTTCAAACTTAATTACAAAATTTTATGCAACTGATAGATGCAATACTGTCATAAGTAAATCTCTAGTTTGTAGTATATGAATTATAAAACTTGTGACGAAATGAAAACCATTTGGTCAAGCTGCAAGGCAATTAGAGAACAAATGACGTATGCAGATATGACCCAGGAGCAGTCAAAACATTTAATGTTAATAAACTTGCATCAACCAATAGGTGAATTGTTGGAGAAGAAGACTACAGAGTACAAACTGCAATGTTTTTGTCTCTTTTTCCTCCTTTTCTTAGTAAATGTGAAAAGAATAAGACAAAACATGATTCAGATGTTCGTTTTTCCCTCAATTTGTTGAATACGTTTAATTATCCTAGCTGATAACGTACATTCTCGCATTATCCTTTTTATCACAGAAGTCATCTCATCTTGTTGTTCTATTTGTGGAACAAAAAGAAAACAATAATGAAGTTAAAGAGGAAAAACGAACTAAGAACTTCTTGGCATCAATTTCCCTAAAATAATTGTTTCCATTATTCTGGAATGATTTCTGGCATCAGGTACGTAGATGAAGTAGGAAGATTTGTATCAAGAATGATTGCTCGAGGGACTACCTTAAATGCCATCAAAAGTTCCTTGCCTAGTTTGTCGTCTCTTTTCTCGCCAATTCTCTCCCTACATCTTGGCCTCAACCACAGCTCGTTCTCTATCTAAATCCCTATTTAAACATCTTTGCAGTGTCTCGTGGACATTCCTCCGTCTCAAAACCATCCAAATCCCCTCTCTGTCCTGAACCTCCACCTTCCTCATTCTTCAACAATTGAGCCCTTTATTCACTTCTGCTCTTCTTCCCATCCCTATTTCCTCTGTGGCTATGCCCTGCAGAGTTAGGTTCATATGTCTGGTTTGCCAAATAAGAAAGAGAAATGACAACATCTCCAATTAATGGACAAGCCAAAGCTTCATCCTGTAAGCACATGGCTGCCACCCTCATTGGACAATGTCCTTGTAGTTAGGGGCTGCCAGCATTGGAAATTTCTTGGGTTCATTGAATAACGGTCTCGCCTGCAGGTTACAGAAGTGCCATCATTCCACAATTATTCAGGGCAAAAAATGTTCATCTTACAGGAAGATAAGAAGGTGATGAATACTACAAATGAATAGTTTATTACCCATATGATAAGACTTTGTTCTCCATGTTTTTTTTTATTACAATGGAAAAGACAAACTAGGGAAAACTAAACAAAACACAAACAAGCGGCTAATGCGCTGCTCGGGGGAACAACAGGCCTAGTTGGTCTTGGTGGAGACCACACAGGACTGGTAAAGGAGGCACCGGAAGAAACTGGACTCCAGGATCTGCCAACGCCGCGAGGTGCGCCAGCGTGTCCGCGCAATGGTTTCCTTCGCGGTGAACGTGCTGTATGTGGACCTCCCAATCCCGGTGAAGAAGTTCCCGGGTACCTGTCAACAAAAAATTATGGCGGTTAGACCCAGAATAGGAGGAAGAAAGCAGATTGATAACCTCCAAGGAATCCACTTCAAGGATGAGGCGGCGGAAGCCCAACGACCATGCCATGGTAAGGCCCGAGTGAACGCCCCAAAGTTCCGCTGTGAGGGGAGAGTCCTGACCAATGTAATGTAAAAAGCCTCCACACCAGGTGCCGGTCCAATCACGAAATAAGCCTCCCGCGGACGCAACTGAGGATCCCGGCGAAAACGCGCCGTCGGTGTTGAGCTTAAACCAGCCCGTCGGCGGTTTGGACCAGCCCACCAGCCTACCCCGCGGAAGGGCAGAAGGAGGGGAGACACGTTGAGCGACAGCCCGCGCCTGCTGTATCCAGCCAACATACGCCGTGACCGCATGTTGACCATGAGTTGGCCACTCAAATTCAGCTTCAAAAAGACTCTTATTGCGCCAATTCCAGAGCATCCAACAAGCGACTCCAAAAAACGTAGGCCAGTCCTCAGGCTGGGGCTGTGAGGGGGGCTGGAGATTGGCCTGGACCCACGTCTCCAGGTCTTGGTGAAAAAACTCCGGATGAAGGCCTTGGCGGGGGAAATGGTTCCAGAAAGCGGTCACCCGCGAACAATCACGCATGACATGAATGGTTGACTCCTCCTGGCCACAAAACGGGCAACTGCTATCCTCGGCGATATGACGCGCTACTCGTTGTTGGTTGGTCAGGAGCTTGTTCTTGGTCATGAGCCAGAGGAAGGATCGGATGCGATGAGGTCCAGCCCACTTCCAGATGGCCTCCCAGAGAGGCGCCTGGCGATCTGGGCCCTGGCCGTCGATGAAGGAATAGGCGGAAGCAACTGAAAAACGCCCATTGGCAGTATGAGCCCAGCGAATGGTGTCCGCCACATTGTCCCCGACAGTAAGGGATAGAGTGGCAATTTGCAGACACACATCCTCTGGGAGGTAATGCTGGAAAAGATGCCACTGCCACTGACCATCCTCAGTCCAAAAATCCACTACTTTGTGATGAAGAATCTCCTCTGGAATTGGGGAGGTAGCAAGAGCATGAAGTGGACCCCAAGCAGGCACCCAATTATCCAGCCAGAAAGAGATGTGGTGCCCATTACCCAGTCGCCAGGAGATACCCTCGCAGACTATGGGCCAGGTCGCAGCAATACCTTTCCAGAGAGTAGAAGCCCCGGGGCGGTCGATCGTCGGGGGAAGATGATACGGAGCCATGCGGTACTTAGCCCGTAGGATTCGGACCCAGAGAGCATCCGTGTTGGTAATCAAAGCCCATCCCAACTTCGTAAGCAGGGCATCGTTCGACACTCGAATCTTTTTAAGGCCAAGACCCCCGGCGTTTTTAGGCTGACACACCGCATCCCAATTCACAAGGGACAGTTTCCGCTGGTCCGGATTGGACCCCCAAATAAAATTACGCATAAGGCATTCCAGATCATCACAGAGGCCTCGAGGGAGCCGGACAGTCTGCATCGTAAAAATGGGAAGGGCCGAGATCACAGACTGGGTGAGAGTAACTCGCCCTGCTAAAGACAAGTGCTTGGCCCTCCAACCGGCTAATTTCTGCTGGGCTTGGTCAAGAAGGAATTGATAAGTTTGACGCGTGGAACGCTCGTGCAATAAGGGCACACCCAGGTATTTACCCAAGTTGTGAGTGGGGGAAAAGTCTAGAGTGTGGCTGAGACGTCGCGCCGTGGAGGGCGAGACGTTCGCAGAGAAGAAGATCTTCGTTTTGCTACGGTTAATTTTCTGCCCGAAAACTGTGCAGAAAACCTCAAGAGTACGGGCAACAACAGTAGCCTGGGAGTCAGTAGCTTCGGCAAAGAGAACCAGATCATCCGCAAAGAAAAGGTGAGAGAGGGGAGGACCGGTAGGACTTAATTTCAGAGGACGCCATTGGCCAGTAGTGACCTCCTGAGCGATGAGATGTCCCAGCCGTTCCAGACAAAGGACAAACAGATACGGAGATAGCGGATCGCCCTGACGGAGACCACAAGTAGGGATGAAGGGGTCCAATAATGTCCCTTGCCAAGCCACCTGCATGGAGACCGTCGACACACAACACATTATGACCCGGATCAACGGATCTGGAAAGCCAATAGTAGACAAAGTATCCTGAATAAAGTCCCAACGTAAACGATCATAGGCTTTTTCCAGATCCACTTTGATCGCAAAATACCCCAGACGGCCTGTCTTTTTTCTCATCGAATGGATGGCTTCCTGGGCGAGGATAATATTGTCCGTGATGTGGCGACCCGGGATGAAACTACATTGGTTTTCCTGCACGAGAGAATCAAGGTGAGGCTGAAGACGATTAACGATGACTTTGGAGAGAATTTTATAAGACACGTTACACAAGCTGATCGGCCGGAATTGCGAGATAGAAGACGGGGAGGGAATTTTGGGGATCAGGACAAGAATGGTCCGATTAATCTCCGGCTCCCAGGTGTCCCCACTAAACACCTCTTGAAGAGACGCAATCACTTGGGGGCCAATCCGGCTCCATTGCTTTTGGTAGAAAAGGACGTTGTAACCATCGACCCCAGGAGCCTTGTTAGGGTTCATGCCAAAAAGGGCATCTTTAACCTCCAGGGGATGAAGAGGCCGGGACAGAGTCTGCAGATTGTCCGGGGAAAGAGCAGGGAACGTACCCGAAAGCGAAAAATCGGGTCGGACCCCAGAAGCTTGGGAATAGAGATGAGTAAAATACTCTCGGACTAAGTGGCGTAAGGACGCTGGGTCAGTGATCACATTACCCTGGGTATCTTGGAGACGCTCGATCCGCAGCTTTTGATGTTTGGACTTCGTCAGCGTGTGGTAGTATTTAGTATTACGATCACCCTGCGATAGCCAATCACAGCGGGCCTTCTGATGCCAAAAAATTTCCTCTTCACTTAATACCTGCAAAAGCTCTCCACTTAAGTGGTCCTCAAGGTCAAGCAAGTCCACACGTGAGTCACGAGTCAGGGCGCGACGAATACCCTGTAATCTGGCCAGCAGACGTTTCTTCCTATAGAAAATGTTTCCAAAATCCGAAGCATTCCAGTGTTGAAGGTGGGTCGCCAAATTAGCAAGATTCATGGAGGGACGCCTCGATGGTATCCCAATGGGCCGCAATGACAGCATCAAAAGTGGGATGGGTGAGCCAAACGTTTTGAAAACGAAACGAAGAAGAGCGGATAGGGGGCAGATCGGAAAGAAATTGGATGAACAGAGGACGATAATCTGAACCTAAGAAAGGAAGATGGGAATTAGTCGTAGTCGGGAAGCGGTGAAGCCAGTCGGTCGACCTAAAAACCCGATCAAGCCTAGCGTAAGTCGAGCCTCGCTTCCAAGTGAATTTGGAGCCAACATAGCCCAGGTCATAAAGACCACAAGCCTAGACCCAATGTTGAAAGTGGCGGCTCACGACACTCGGAGAACGGGAGCCGCCCCGTTTATCATTGAAGTCCCCGCCGATAAGCCAGGGAGACCGGACGGTAGGACAGATTCCCTCGAGCGCAGGCCAAAGGAACCTTTGGGAAGCCAATTGAGGACTGGCGTACACCGCAGTAAAAGCAAAGGAATCGTGGCCAAGATTAATAGTGACCTGGTACTGTTCCCGCCACAAGAGCCAGATACCCCCGGAAAACCCTAAAGCTTTGACTCGGAAAGAGTAATCAAAGCCCAATTGCCAAATGACCTGCTGGGCACGGGGGCCACTAATACGGGTTTCGAGCAAAATAAGTAACCCAAGATTATAACTACGAACGTAATTACGCAGAATCATAATAAAGTGGGACCCTCCCGCCCCTTGGCAATTCCAGATAAGAATAGACATAGAGCAGGGCTAACAATCAAGTACCTCCCATAGGAGCATCCGGCGGTCCCGTAACGAGCGAAATCTGAGCCGACACGGCTGGTGAAGACGAGGCCTGGTCCAGCACCACAGGGTGAATAATCGTATCGGGGCCAACTAAAGGGGGTCGACAGATAGGTCAGGGGGTTCTGTACGGGTTGGGGGGGGGCCCGGTAGTGTAGGCGCCCCCTGTCCCTCCACACCCTCCATAATGTGAGCAGTATCATCAGGAGAGTCGACTGGGCCTTCCATGAGGGGGCTGCCGCCAATGATTTCCATATGAGTAGGGATCTCAGCAGCCACATGGTTGTCAGTCCGGGAAGGTTGTAATTGGGTCAGGGCGGAAGGGCTAGCATTGGGAACCGGAGGGGAACTTGCCCTAGAGTTCTCGCCCCTATGGGCCAGACCATTTTTGGCCTTGGAAGACCGAGCCCCCTTCGTTAGAGGAGGTGAGGGTCCTTGGGCCGTAAAGAGCAGGCCTGCAGGAGGGGTGGGAGGAAGCCCAAGCCCCTGGGTTGGCTGCTGCGGACCGGGGCCCACCCTCAGGCCGTGTGGACGAGTTGCTTGGAGAGGGGCGACCGTTGCAGATGGGGGAGCGTCGACCGTTGGGACTGCCACTGTTGCTGTCACTTCCTCCTCTGCCAAGGCCAGAAACCGCGAGCCAGTCGAACGGGGAGCCGGTAAGGTGGAGGTCGAGGGGACCGGCGGCCCCCGGGCGCGATGGGTTTGGGAAGAAGGACGGGGTTGCGCCGGCCTTTGTCGCCGCGGGACCTGAACCCAAGGTCCGTATCCTATGGGTGGGTCGCCCAGAACCGGATCTGTCGTGGAGGCATGAGTTGCAGCAGACGAGGGCAGATCGCCCACCGCCCGTGTTGGTGGTGCAGGAACTGAGGGATCGGTGGTGTCTGAACGGGATCGGGTTGGGCAGGCGAGGATTTCGTGCCCCACAATACCGCAATGGTAACAAAGCTGGGGAAGACCTTCATAAACAATTTGGATCATGTCACCGTCAAGATTAACTGCCATCTTCAATGGCTGGGTTAGATCGATTTCCACTGCAAGGTGGGCATAGCGTCCCCGATTAGCTAAAAGGATAGCTTCATCGATCTTCATCGTCCTTCCGACAACATGACCAATGGCGGTTAAAATATCAGGGTGATAGAGGGTAATGGGGAGGTCCGGAATGCGGATCCATGTAACCGCATGAGTGATTTGTCCCTGCTTGGGACGGAAGGAAGACGTCCATCGTTGCACGGATAACGTCTGGCCAAAAAGCATCCAGGGACCATCGGTCAAAGCATGGAGGAAGTCTACCTCCTCCTGGAAACGGACCAAGAAGAAGTCATGATTGAGATCCACAATTTTGATCGGACCCGACGGTTTCCAGAGCGTGTACAGTCGTGAGCTCAAAACGTGGTATCCTATCCTGCGGCCCAGTAACTTAACAACCACCGTAGGGTTCCATTGGCTTTCCAGTCGATGCTTAAAAGAGGTGGACAGTAGCACCCCACCACCAAGTTCACTGGAAATCGGGGTGATGTCCCCCTCCTCAAGTTCAATGGGTTGCTCAGTGCACCAAGGAGGGGCATTGGCTTGGGTGGCTTCAGCAGGACCACCGGTAACTGCGGCACTATAGGACAGAGGCAAGGGGGACGGCGGGACTTCCTCTCGCTTGCGCGTCCGGCCACGTTTGGCCGAGGTGCCCTCCGGATCGGGGGACGCCATGGCCTCTCCCACGGAGAAAGAGAGATGGATATGTGAACACCCCAACGGACAAAAACGCACTACGGCAACGAAGAAAAACGTTATCAGTCTTGCACAATGGAGGTGGCCACCGGAACTCCGACAACTTTCGCACACTAGATCTTTTTTGCTTACAGACAACCTTAAGAAGGTATTCGGTCTCGGAAGTAATGCCACGAACACCTAACCATTAGATATTGGTCTTTTGTACAATAGGTAAGACTTGTCACCAATATTGCAGCATACATTCGTCGTGGTACACTTGGAAATGAAATTGTTTTAAAGTAGAATATAATCCAAAGAAAATGAATTCCTTTTATGGAAAGATATAACATGCGAGAATTATCTCAAATTTAGAAATTGAAATAACAAAAAAATATTAATATTTTTTTTAAGTTTAAGTTTAAATTTAAAATTTTTATTTTAAGACAACAATTATCCATCTTGCAAAAAGTCAAGTATAATATATGTCAACACAGAGTTTTATTGATGATCGTTTTCATAAGATAGATTGCCAAGAAAACGATTTTGTGATTACAATTATACATGTTACAGTTCTTAAGTACTCTAAACAACTCTTGAATTCAAAGTTTTAAATATGGCAGTAACAACATTTTATTTACAGTCTCATTTTTCTTCCGATGGATGCTCTTAAGTTACTACTTACTCTGCATCCACAAGTAAACTACTAGAATCAGAACATTACTACTTACTCTGCATCCACAAGTAAACTACTAGAGTCAGAACATTAACTTGCAGGATCTCTTATCTCTACTAGGTGTTCATCCATTTCAGTATCCTCATCTTCTACAACTTGTGAAGACAACAGAGGCTTTGGAGGTAGTTCTAGTCTTTCTCCATCTTGTTCGAGCATCTCTATCACTCTAATGGAGCTAATAATTTTGGACTTGTTCAAGGGCTCTGATGAATGGAGCTTTGACTCTTCCTTCTTTTGCTGCCTCCTCCCAGAAGAAAAAACTCGAAGAAGAAGAAGAAGAAGAAGAAGAACACGGTGATGGGCACTTTAGTACAGCCTTTCCCTGTCCCCCGCAAGAGTCTTTCAGTGAAGATTAATATACAGTAAGCTTTCTTTTTCTCGGGTGTTTTGTCCTCTTTTTTCTTTGCACATTATGTGTTTGTTTTGATGCAAGCCCATGTATTTAGTCGAACTAATAGTCAGCAAGAAGCTTTCTTTTATAGTTGAGAATTTTGGTTGGTGCTTTCTGATTAATGGGTTGCCCGAATTTTCAGATTGAGATTGTCTTTTCGAGCTTAATTCAATGAAGTGTGTTTCTGTGAGCTTATAAGACTGTTTTCTTAGCATACACGGACGGATTTAAGATGTGTTTGCTGATTTGTGTTTATATTCAGTCAATTAAGCCGAACATGAAATACTTGACTTTTCTGTGGTTGATAAAGGTCGATGTTGACCGTTAAGCATCAATGGACACAGTTCACTGTTGATGGCGATGGAATTAGCTTAAACGTTTAAGCATCTGGCTTTATGTCTTTCTGTTCAACTTGAAATTCCTAGTTTTAAATCTAACTTGTGTAGAATTAGACTGAAACTGTGTAATTGGTGGATAGTTGTCAATTCTCCTATTCAATGTTACGCCCAATCTGTTACCCTATATCTGAGATATTTTGATAAATATTTGCTACATATTGAGAGGAAATGTAGATTTTGAGAATTATGGAAGTTAGTGAAAGAAATTTAATACGAAATCTCAAGATTAATCGCATAGTTAATCAACACAAGTAATTAACCCTATAATTGTAACATACTATATTCAATAATTGGATAGATAAATACCTGGAAATTGGGGAAACATTGAATCCATTGTAGTTTTCCGTAAAACAATGTGATCGAGACGCAGAGGATTTGCTACTGCTATTCCGAACCTTAATCAGCAAAAGAACACGTACAGTTTTCACCAAGGTATTTGCCTAAATTATGAGCCTGTGGAAATCCTAGCTGAGAACTGAGCTGCCGAGCCAAGCTAGAGGAAATATTTTTGGAAAAAAAAACACTTTGTCTTAGCAGTACTCACACTTTGGCCAGAGGCCGAACAAAAGCGGGCTAGGACCTGTGGAATGACCAGGGGTTTAGCAGCATCTATTTGAGCGAAGAGGATAAGATCATCTGCGAAGAAAAGATGTGAGAGAGCTGGACCTCGTCGACTCAGGCGTATGGGCTTCCATTGTCCTGTGGTAACGGCCTCTGTGATCAAGTGCCCCAACCTCTCAAGACACAGAACAAAAAGATATGGGGATAAAGGATCGCCCTGGCGTATACCCCTACTTAGATAGAAGCTGTCCGAAAGCTCCCCTCCCCAATTGACTTGCATAGACACTGTAGTGATGCATTTCATAGTAAGGGTAATCATATTAGCCGGTAAGCTTGCTTGAACCAAAGTGTCATTAATAAAATCCCAATTCAAACGATCATAGGCTTTATCAAGGTCGACCTTAAGAGCAAGAAAGCCGGATCGTCCCTTTTTTTTCCTCATAGCGTGGATGACCTCTTGGACTATAATTATATTGTCCGTTATCTGTCGATGAGGAACAAAGCTACTCTGGGTTGGAGCAACCAAAGTGGGAAGATAGTCCTTGATCTGATTAGCTAATATCTTGGCCACAACTTTATAAGGGACAGAACAAAGGCTGATAGGTCGGAAGTGGGAGAGTAACGAGGGTGATTGGAGTTTTGGAATGAGCACAAGGATTGTACGATTGAGCTGTTCATCCCAAACCTCCAGATTGAAAATTTTCAAGATAAAGTCCTCGAAAGTGGCTCCAACAACATCCCAAAATTTTTGGAAAAATAGCGCTTGAAAGCCATCCACACCCGGTGCTTTATTAGCTGCCAATTGAAACATGGAGGCTTTAATTTCCTCCGATGTCAGCGGGCACCCATAGCCTCTTGAACATTAGAAGGGAGGGCGGGAAAGGTCACTTGTGTTAAAAGAGTCTGGGAACTAGATGGAGAGCGTGAATAGAGACGCTGAAAGTAAGCCTGCGCCAATGATCGTAGAGCTGCCTTATCAGATATCACGCCACCGTCCTCGGAGCGGAGAGAATGAATGGACGTACGTTTCCTTTTGGAGGTTGTCACGGCATGGTAATATTGCGTGTTGCGATCGCCAAGAGATAACCATTGGGAACGAGATTTCTGATACCAGTGCAACTCCTCCTCTGCAAGTACTTGTTCAAGTTCTCGGGCAAGGAATCCCTCCAACTGCTGGAGCGTATCCGAGTGACGCACCTCCCGGACACGCTGGATACCAGCTAGGCGGGCCAACAAGCGATTTTTACGTTGAAAGATATTGCCAAACACCTCCTTGTTCCAGGTATGAAGAGTCCCAGCAAATCGACTTAGTGACCCAGTAAAATTGTGAGGATCGTGTGGCCAATGTGTTTGCACCAATGAAGCAAAAGAATCATCTGCAAGCCACGCTGATTGAAAACGAAAAGGACGGTTGACGGAGCTAGGCGGTGAATTCGGCTGGAAGCGGAGCAAAATGGGTCGGTGGTCAGATTTAAAGTAAGGAAGATGATGTACCGAAGAATGAGGGAAGACATCATGCCATTCATTAGAGCAGAACATCCTATCTAACCTGGCTGCAACGGAACCCCTTCTCCATGTATAACGTGAGCCCTCATACCCAAGGTCTTGGACCTGGCAGTTTTGAATACACGTAAGGAAGGATTTGTTCACTATGTTTCTAGTGGGTGCTCCGCCCCTCTGATCATCGGCGGCCAACTTCGCGTTAAAATCCCCTCCAAGTAACCAAGCTCCTGTCGTTTGCTGGTGAATATGCTCCAAGTTCTGCCATAAGAATTTTTTGTGTTGGTGCTGGGGACTGGCATAGATGGCTGTGAACGCAAAGTCTAACCCGTCCTTCCTGATTTTTGTATGGACAAATTGCCTATTAGCTATCAGAACTTCGACTGCCATAAAATCCCTCCATAGTAACCATATACCCCCTGAAAACCCAACAGCTTCCACTCGGAAAGATTGTGGAAAACCCAGTCGGCGAATGACCTGATCAGCACGAAGACCGCTGATTCGGGTTTCAAGCAAGACTACCAGAAATGATTTATGAGTACGAATGAGATGTAACAGTACTGGTTTCAGCAACTTCCCACCCGCACCTTGGCAATTCCAAATTATTATGGTCATACTTAATTAGGAATAGCATGCACCACCTTTCTCAGGCGTGGGCAAGCCTGGGCTGAGGGTCTAGACCATCAATGGAGACCATATGAGAGTCCTGTGGTGGGGACTCCGTTGGCAAATCAGTGACCATTTCCTCTATTCCTTCCCTTCCATGAACTTGTGGCGGGTCAGGTGGCTCGGGTTGGGGAACAGGAGATGGCTGTTGAGAGACGCACGTAGGAGTTTCGCCAGCGTCCGCAACCACCGACTCAGGCTGCTCACACTCCATGGCAACAACCCCCTGTAGTCGAAAGCCTGAGGAATGGTAGACTGAATCCTTATGAGAGGCTATGTGGACCGCCTGATGAGACGCGGCACGCTGGGTGGGAGACGTGGTTGCATGCATGGAACACTGGGGACGTATGGTGACGTCAGCAGCTGGTGGGCCATCCTTCATGGGCACGTGGGGAGTCCAGATCCTCTGTCCAATATTATGGTGTCTTATTGTGTCCAATAAATCTCAGTCATTTATTTATGTGGGGTCCGCATGGGTCCCGCCTGGGTCCCGCAAAATAAATAGCTGAGATTCTATGAGACAGAATAAGATAGAGTAAAACTGGACAGAGGATCTGGGACGAAGAATTTGATCCCACGCGTAATACCCAATGATCAGTCTCTTGATGGATTAAACAATGAGTAGTCCTCTCTTTCACATTATATCCCACTGATCACTTAGATATCATTTCCAAATTGAATAATTGGACATATGATAATGATAGAAGCAATAATGCTCCGAGACTGGATTACGAGCTAAAGCATAAATGAAAAAGGAAGAGGAAGTCCATTCTCTAGTTTTTAGGTTTAATAACGAGATAATCATTCACTTTCATATGCTTAATTGAACAAATTAGGGATAGATCACTAAGCTGATGAAATTATATAAGAATCACACAACACAATGATTGCAAGTATTTGATGATATGACCCCCACCCTTCCAATAATAAGAAATACAGGTAACTTTTATACAACCCATATCAATAATATCATGATCTACTGTTCCCTGTTCTATCTCCTACTTTATCTCATTGAATTTCAGTCATTCATTTATGTAAGACCTACATAAATGGATGATTACATAAATGGATGACTGAGATTTAATAAAACAGAATTTCAGGATCTACTGTCCCTTACCCTGTCTTATTGAATATCAGACATTTATTTATGTAAGACCTACATAAATAAATAGCTGAGATTTAATAGGACATGATAAGGGACAGAGGATCCGTCCCGTATTAATAAGCCAAAATGTGAAACTTTCGTCCTCATTCATAGACTAAATTCCATTACAGTCATCCAACTTTTGGAAGATATTCAAATGAGACGAGGAGTGCAGCTTTCTAGGATATGTCAAACATGCTGTGCATGTACTGCGCAAGATATTTGTCCTTCTAGTCAATAATGGCATACGCATTGTCAATGCTGCTTGAGAATTAGACGCTGGAAAGCTTGTATAGTAATGGAAACAACTTTGTCCCTCAAAGTTATCACTTTCCGTCAATTTGAAGGAAATAAGGAGTCTTTCGCCAATACTTGACCACTCCCGCTTTTTCGTGGAGAGCAAAAAGAAAAGTAGCTCACCGTAAGTTTCTTTACCCAGATGTGCTTTAGAGAAAAGGGTTAGGAAAAAATATATATATAAAAAATCCAATTTTGTTAAAAGAATTCACTTAATGAATCAACAAATAATGTTTATTATCAGTGTATTAAAATTAGAATCGGAAGCTAAACCGGTAAAACAAGATGTTTAAAATTTAAAAGTTCAACCGGTATTAAATTGTGGCTAAAAAATGAATAAAATTAAGAAATTTAAAATTTAATTTAAAGAGAGCATCTTTAACTATAAAAAAAATTTTGAAGTTTAATTAAAAAATATCAAAAAATTTATTTTTTTATTTTAGTTTATAAAAACTTATTAATTAATAAAAATGACTAATAAATTAATAAATAAATTATTTTTTAAAAACAAAAATTATTAAAATAAATTAAACTAAAAATTTAAAAATTGAACTGAAAAAATATACATTTTAAAATTTTTACGACTAAACCGAATTCATTATAATTACCTTTGAGTAAATCACGTAATAGTCTGGAAATTTAACAAAATTTACAATAATTTTTAAAATTTGTAAAATCCAGACTTGTAATTCTTTATACTTCTCGATGTCCCAAAAGCATTGATGGCAGCATGTATCACGTATGACTTGTTGTGACATTAATACATTCATTGATGGTATATCCCAAAAAAAAAACAGTCATTGACGGCAGCATGTACCACGTATGACTTGTTATGACATTAATAAAGTCACGTGTGACTTGTCACGAGATTCATAAATCCATGTTATAAAGTCATCTCTAACCATTCCATTAAAATTTTACACCAAGTTTAGTGTAAAATAGAATATTCTAAGAATTTTTACATTAAATTTAGTGTTACTCCAACCACTCTACACTAAATTTGGTGATCAAGTATTTTCAAAGAATATTTAACAATAATTTAGTTATTAACTAAATTAATTTATATTTATACAATAATTTTTATTTATTTATAAAATAATATAAAATCATTATTATGAATTAATTAATATATACTTTATATTAAATTAATATTATTTAACATATATATCATTGCAACAACAAATTAATAACATACATAAATATAATATTTTTATTACACATTTAACCTCTAATCCTCTTAATTACTATATCGTTCCCACAAATTTCAATCAGTACATTACGAAATTCATAATGAGCTTCTTTATCTTTAATTTGCTTATATCTAACAAGGAATTATTGAAATATAATCGTATCGTCTTTATTAATATTAATTTCAGGGGTTGGTGTTTCACTTCAATCTTGTATGGCCACTTGGGTATTAAGTTCGTCCTCAATTTTACTTTTTATTCTTAAAATATTTTATTGATGAATTTATAATACTTATAAACAAGAATTATAAATAAATATTAAAGATAAATTTAATATTATATTCAATATTAGTATCATTTTAAATGTCTCAATGAGATCTTTGTAATAATCTATTTTATGTAAAGTAACATATATTTTAAATTTAATTACTTAGTAAATTATGTAAATAAATTAAATTGTGATAAGGACATAAAAAGAATATGTAAATAAGAAAATGGTCAAAGATATCATTTTACAACTTTTGGAGCATGAATTTAGTGTGTTACTATTCATCATACTAAAATGGTATCCAATTTTAGTGTGTTCCTTGTAGTGAATTTATCATATCAAAACACCAAATTTAGTTGGAGATGGCCTGAACGTTGTGATATTCATATATTTATGTAGTAAAATCCAATACCTCTTTCTGCTTGAAACGATATTTCCTCAAGTTTGTTATGGAATCATTATTTTGGGAAACAAGTAATATTACAAGACACGATAATATAGGGATCAAATCTTCTATTATGGTTATGGTGTTCTACATATTTGATGTGGGTAATGTAGGATATAAGATCTTAGAATCTTGTCAGGTGAGAATTTATTGGTTAGCGATATTAAGAGTTTAGGGTAGAATTGTACAATTTGATGGAGTTAATAGCTTGATAGGTTAAACCCAAAAATGAAAGACTTTGAATTTTAAAAATCAAGTCATGAGTTGGCCTTCCACTTTTTCTGTGTACTGTCCTTCTTGAATCGTCTGGTCAAAGTATTGACCTTTTAGATGATAGAATCCGTCTTCAAGGTCTTCACAAAAGTTGTAGATCTTGAAGTCCTCTTTCAAACCATGTAAAGAACACCTTAATCTGATATTTTTTAGGAAAAGTTATGACAATTTTTCCAATCTTGTATCGTTTGATGATGTCACATCTTCTATAAGTGACATCATATCGTTTGTTCCTATTTGGACGACCCTGTAGATGATCGAATTTGTCTATAAGATCTTCATGAAAGTTTTAAGTCTTGAAATCTTCTTTCAAACCATCTAAGAATGATCTTGATTTGACATCTATATTGAAAGTTATGCTAATTGTCCCAAGACAAGTTCAATATGATTGAGGACCAAATCTGGTTTGATTCTTTCGGTCATAATTTTGTTATCTGACCTCCAAATGAAGCAATTCTAGAACCCATAGATTCCTAACACATTTCTTTTTATTTCTCCATGAAAGTTATAGCTTTTGATGCTGTTTTGAAAGGGATTGATTGAACCAAGGTAAGGGTATTGGTTGGAAAAGTATGAATTGGATATTTTCTGAACATACTTCGATATTTTGATGATTTCTAGATCGGTAGAGCCCCAAATGAGACGATTTCTGATTTTTGGGAAATTAGAGACATAAAATTGTAATTCCGTCCCTAAGATTTTCAAATTCTGGATGGAAGTTGGGAATAGTGTACTGTTTCAGTCTAATAATAGTCTGAAAGTGTTTGCGGTAATACTTCAGATTTCTGAACCAAATTAAATGATTTTGGTGTCATTAGAAACTTAAGACAAGGGGAACTTTTTTCTGAATTTAAGTGTTAAGGTTATAGAAATGTTCAAGGGTACTTTTGGCAAGACACTTAAGCATAAAAGACATAAGGCATAAATGGAAGGGCAAATGGGACATTTCTCAATCATTAAGGGCATAATTGGAAGAAGAAGTGCTGTCTTGCTTTTAAATGAAGAAGAAAAACGTGAATTGAGGGATAGAAGGAGAGGATAACGAAAATGAGAAAGAAAGAGGAAGAGAGTTTGGTGGTTTGAGAAAAAGGAAGAGAGTTGAGCTAGGGTTTAATTCTTCTTAGTCTTCAAAAAAGATTTTGAAACAGCTCAGGAAGAGAAAAAGGTAGAGGAAGAAAAGAGCTTCCCTTTGAGCCAAAGGTCCCTTAATTTAGTGAAGAATGAAGGTGAGATCATTTTGAATCCTTTGAATTTTTGATAGGATCTTAGTTCATGGAGTTTATAAAATGTTTGGGTTTAAGTATGCTAGAATCAATTTTAATGATTTTACATTGTGGGATTTTCTATTGGGTTCCTATTGAATGAGACTTGGTTTTGTTTTAGGGAACCAAGAGAATCCTACCCAAGAGCAAAGAAAAAGCCAACCTTGACTTGGATTTTGCAAGCAAATTAGGTGGGTAATATATTTATGGTTATTGTGTAAATGAGAATTTTGCCTATATGTGAGTATATGAAAGATGTATGACATTTTGATATAATTGAATTGGGATTTTGATCATGTTATGCCTTTAAATATGTCATGAAATTTTTGTATAAACGAAAAGAAAGGAAGGAGCATACAAAGTATGAAAGTTGATAAAGTGATTTTGGGCATGATTATGTGCTTCTGTTTGGGGGAGAGTGGAACCATTCAGTTCATCACGTGCACGTTGACAAGAGCCTTCTCCCGGCTACCCGCTTATGGCATATGAGCTCCGAAAGTGGATTCATTCTGCTCATAGGGTAAACTTCGGTTTCTCCATTTTGTCTCTATAGAAGCCTCGAGCCAATTGTTTGTGCATTGCACAATCGAATTGCCAAGTATGATACATATTTGAGTGTTATGTTTAATGGATGAATCTTCATGTTATGTTCTATGTGATGACATTCGAATTATGAAATTTTG
>JAOTBA010022926.1:0-21181 GCA_025629845.1 Erythroxylum squamatum
ACTTGCCACATGTCCAAATTCTAAGCATTCAACTTTGTTTCACTTAGTAAACTAATCCATTTAAACCCAATTTCTATTCTAATTATCCCTCAATGAATGACACTTGACAATAATTCCTAAAGTCATGTATCAAAAATTCAATGCTATTGACTGTAATTCTACTACCATTTATAATTTGGTTTGCCACTTGGCATTTTTCCTAGTCCAAAATTATCCCAAAATTCTCCAAAAATTCTAAAACAACAATTACACTCTCCGAATCAATTTTCAATACAAACAAACCGCAATTCTCAATCACAATCACAGTTACCAATTATACCGGGAACTGTCATGAATGCATGTACAATTATTTTCATGTGCAAAAATTTCACTGCTCACATGTATGTGTATGTTACAATATGCATGAGCATGCAAATGCATTTCTAAACTCTCATTGTTCACTTATATTTACTATTCTAACCTTCCCATAGGTAATGGGACGTTACAAAACCATATTCTACGCAATATATAACGCAGACTGACTATCACAATATAAACACATCCTTTTACCCTGTCTTACTCCCAAGTACTCAAGAAGTCGCTTCAACCATTTTAATTCACATGTCACCCCTGCCATTGACCGGTATTATGCTTATACAGAAGAACGTGAGATGATGTGTTGTTTCTTGGTTTTCCAAGAGATGAGGGAATAACCAAGTAATAGAAACCATTACGTCAATGAGCAGCGTGTAAGAGAATAACTAGCCCAATCAGAATCATACCAACCTGACAAAGCTAGTTCACTATCCGAACGAAGCAAGATACCTAGCCCCGTGTTCCCCTTTAAGTAATGAACAACCCGTAGAGCGGACTCCCAATGCTCTTCCCTAGGATGTTGCATGAACTGAGATAAAATATGGACTGAATATGCAAGATCCGGCCGAGTCATAGATAGATAAATAAGAAGACCAACGAGCCTCCTATACTTCTCCAAGTCATCAAGAAGCGGCCCTTCTGCAAGTGCCAACTTATGATTTTGCTCGATGGGAAAACCAGCTGGTTTGGCATCCAATAGGTCGACCTTTTGCAATAATTTCAAGGTTATATTTTTCACTGAAAAAGAAAGATTTCCTCGAGATTTTGGGTTACCCCAAGCCCAAAAAAATACTTCAAAACACCTAAATTCTTCATATGAAAGCATTTGCTCAAATAATCTTTAAATGCAATCAATGCTACAATTTCGTTCCCTATAATGATCAAATCATCAATGTAGACTACAACATTTATTTGATTTTTTCCTTTAAACAAGGTAAATAGGGAATAATCAGAGTATGATTGAACAAAACCATAACTCTTCAATGCCATAGTCAACTTAGTAAACCAACATCACGGAGCCTGACAGAGATCATATAAGGATTTACAAAGCCTACAAACCTTATTTGGTTTAGAAATTGAGAAACCTGGACGAACCTTCATGTACACTTCCTCATCTAAGTCACCATGCAAGAATGCATTATGCACATACATTTGATGGACTTCCCAATTTTTGATCATAGCAATAGCAAGGAACGCCCAAACTGTCACCATTTTAGCTATCAAAGTAAATGTCTCTGTATAGTCAATTTCCTCAACCTAATGATACCCAAAAAGCACAAGCTAGCTTTGAGTCTCTCAATGCTACCAACTGAGTTATATTTTATTTTGTATACCTATTTGCTCCCTAATGCTTTCTTCCCTAGAGGTAGTGTCTCTATAGACCAAGTTATATTATCTTCAAGTGCTTTAATCTCCTTTTTCATTGCGTCCCTACAACTAGGATCCTATACTGCTTCCTTAAAAGATTTTGATTCATGTCCTGCAGTTATGGCTGTAAGAAAATTTCTATGTCATGTAGAAAATCGTTTATTATTAGGATATATTGTGCATATCTATTATTTAGTTTTGGTATTTTAATTGGACATATAAGATTTAATTTGTAGGAATTCTACACTATATTGGACTCTTGAGGGATTTGTGTATATCAATAATCAGTGGTAAACATCTATCTTGAATGTGATTTTGCGACAATATATCTTGAATGTGATTCTGCGACAATAGGATTTACATGCTTATGTGGCATAGATATAATTTGTCAATGAGAAAAACACTACAGTAATTGAAGTCAAAAAGATAAGGGTAGCTGTGTTGTGCGGTGAAGTGACTTGCTTGCGTGAAGTGAACAACAAGAAGTCTATCACTTGGTTTGGTGTGCATCCACTGTAGGCGTCTTGGAATTAAAGTTGAAGTCTATCACTTGGTGTGGGTGGTGCTGCAACCAAGGAGTTTAGTGTATGGGTTGTGTGGAAATATAGAACTGTGCATGTGTGGCAACATTCTTAATGTGGGTGGTGAAATTAAAGTGGTGATTATATTGGTTAAAGGTGATTTTTAGGGTGTCAGGTGAATTGTGCATATTTCAAGTTTATCTCTAATGGTGTTGTCCTCATCTCCAATCTACAGAAGAAGCCCATCTCCAACGTGATTGTGTTTAATGGAGTTGACGTGCGTGTGCAGCTTATAAGCTAAGGAGGTTAATTGTTAATCAAAAATATATACTGCAGTGGTGCACATGCTTTGGTAGACAACTGAATAACGTGCCTAGGTGTGATTCATGTTACGGTGAAGTGGTTCAGCCTAGTATATTATTCAAGAAGTTTTCATCTAGTTTGTGCTATGTTTTTGTGAGAAAATACCGTGGGTCCTAATTCATTGTCTAGATTTTCATATGGTTTAATGGAAGCAGTTAAAGTTGGGATGGATCATTTATATTGAAGAATTATTTTGAGAAGGCGGAACTATAGGGAAGTATTTCTTTTATCTCAAGTGTATTCAGTTTTCGTTCTTTATTATTTTAATCACTTGAGTTATTCATTTATTGTTCTTTCGTTAAAAGATTGATTGAGAAAATCCTCAGTCGAGGTTAGAACAAGGCGTTCGTACTATTAGGTATGAAATTCTTTCACGGAAAGTGAGGTTGAGAGATAATGTCAAGGGTTGAGTGGTGTCGACTCAGTAAAGCCTTAGGTAAATCTATTGTACTTCGATGAAAGTTATTAAACTAGGTGAGAGCCCCGCAGACATAGGTCTGGTGTGCCGAACTGCGTTACCAAATTTCTGATGTTCTTATCATTTCGTTTTTTCTTAGTTTTATTTTGTTCGTGCCAAAGAAGTTTAAGGAAAGTTTACGAAACGATTAACACTTTCAATTTTTCAATTGGTATCAGAGAAAGGTCACTGATTCAGAACTTGGTAGTAAGTTGATGCAGATCCTAGTTTCGCAAACATGGCCATAAGAAAAGGAGCATCGATTATCAGGTCACCGCTGTTAGACGGATCTAACTATCCTGCATGGAAATCACGGATGAAAGTCTTCATTCAAGCTCAAGGAACAAGAGCATGGAACTTAGTAGTACATGGGTGAACGCATCTGGTGATCACTAATGATAAAGGAGAGGCAGTTCAAAAAGATCTATCTGAATGGACAAGAGTTGAAGAAGAAAGTACACTTGGAAATTCACAAGCAATACATGCGATATTCAGTGCTGTTGATGAGAAACGCTTCTCAATGATATCAGCCTGTAAATCGGCCAAAGAAGCATGGGATGCTTTGCAAACTATTCATGAAGGGTTAAAATTTGTGATAGCGTCAAAACTACAGATGTTAGCTGTGTAGTTTGAAGAGCTGAAGATGGATGACAATGAGACTATTGGAGACTTTCATGAAAGATTACGCAATATAGCAAATCAGGCACATCAACTTGAGAAGAAATATTCCAATCTAAAACTAGTCAAGAAGAGGTTGAGATCACTACCTGCAAGATTTATTTTGAAAATTGTAGCAGTCGAGGAGGTTCATGAGATCAATGATTTGTCATTGGAGAAGGTAATTAGAAGTATTACAAATTTTGAAATGAATTTTTTGAGGGACAATCAAGAGAAGAAAAACGGGTTAGCATTGCAAGCCGAGACTGGTAAAGTCGTGAATGAATTAGAAGATGAATCCGATGAGAAAGAGGATATAGAACTATTAACATGAGAGTTCAGTAAGTGGCTGGAGAGAATAAAAAAGGACAGACTTGACTTTAGACAATATGGTAGAAATTCATCGAGCTGCAATGTAAAACATCAATTCAAAGTACAAAAGGGTGAAAGGAAGGCAAGAAGAATCCAATGTCATGAATGTCAAGGTTTCAGACACATTCAATCCAAATGTGTTAATACTTTGAAGAAGAAAAAAGGAAAGTCTTTCACAAGCACTTGGATTGAGAATGATTCCGAGAGTGAATATAGTAGCGAAGAAGAAATAGCAAATGGTGCTGCGTTGGTTGCCTTACATAGCAAAAGTCCAGTTACTTGCTTAACAGTAACTGAGAAGGAAGTAACTGAAGGTCGAAAAGAGGGAAAATTGGAAAATTTTGAAAACAATCCAGCTCAAGATCCAATATCAGATTATGACAGCAATGGAAGTGGCCTAGATGATAAAAAAGGGAATATTTACGAGGATTACAAAGCTATATATGAAAAATGGGTGAAAACGTGTAGAAAGAATGAAAGATTGGAGGAAGAGAATCTTTACATGAAGAACACCATACAAGAGTTAGAAAAGAAGCTGATGTTGACGTCAGATGAGCTTGGTGAAGCTAGAATGAAATTAGTAAGTACCGAAAAGGGATTGATAATGTTAAATGGAGGTATCGAAAAGCTAGAAAAATTGTTGAAAATTGGTAAAGTTAAAGGGGATCTTTAAGGCATTAGCTATAAGGGTGAGTGCTCTAAAATGAATGAGAAGAAAGATGACATATCCAAATCTGTCCGAGAAGAAGAAACATTGAGAAAGAATCGAAGATTTATACCCACATTTTATTTTTGTGGAGTCATTGGACATATAAGGCCAAGATGTTATCAGTTACTACAGATATTGTTTCAAAGAAGATAAAACCAAAAATCTAGACACTCTCCATTAAATTTTCAGCAGCATCCCATGGTATCGAAGCAAGCTTGGATTAGAAAGGATCAAGTAAAAGCACAAAAACGTAGTGAAGGAAAAACAAGAAATTGCCCAGATTTGCAGTTAGTTACTGCTGAGGAAGTACCCGCAGGAACTGATCTACAGTTAGTTACTGCTAAGGAAGTAACTGCACGAACTGAAGAACTTTCAGTTACTTCGGATGATGAACCAACCAAAAAAATGGCAACTGATTTGAACAGAGGTTCTTTATCTCGAATCCGAAGAAATCATCCAGCAGAAAATGTTATTGGAGATGTGAGCGAAAGAAGAAAAACAAGAGAAAGAAAAATGATTGATTACCCAAAACTTGCAGGCTACATGTGTTACACTTCTTCATTCGAGCCAAAGAGTAAGCCCAGGTTTGAGATTCTTCGAGGGGCACAGGGACAATGTGATTTACATTTTTGAAGTATTTTTTTATGTTGTTAAAAAAAAGAGAAAACAAAAAAAGAAAGAAAGAATTTTTATTCTTTAGTTTTATGTTGCTATTGACGTCTCATTTTTTAGTAGTTTGCATTGTGACTTCTATTTGGCTCCACCGAGGACTCTTAAGCTTTCTCATCAGTGTGGGTTTCTCTCTCGAGTATCTTTCTCTCTCACTACACTGACAACACTTATAGTTCATTGCTTGGGTTTATGAATTTGATCAGTCTGATGAAGAAGAAATTGAAGTAAGTAGTTATATGTTGGCATGTGTTTTGAATGGTGGTAAATTGTTATCTTGACATGCTTATGATTCTTCCACTACATCTATTAGTGATTATTATGATTATGTTTTTGTCCCAAGGAGGAGACATCAGATTGTTTATGGTGAATGTTACATTTAGGGGGAAATTTCAAGATATATATGTGACTATTTGTCTTACTTTTTGGCATCTTTTTGTCCCAAGGGGGAGAAATTTGGATGATTGGTATTTTTTAGAACTTGATGGTTGATTAAGGGGGAGTATTTGTCATATAAATTGTGCATTTGATTTATTTGTCCAATTATGCTATTGAAGGGGAGTTTCATATTTGTGACAAACAATGCCAAAAAGGGGGAGATTGTTAGGATATGTATTTTGGCATTATTTATTAATTGTACATATAAGATGTTAATTGGATAATAACTTAGATTCTAAAGTCATATGGATAATCTTCTAATTGAAAAAGAATCCTATCTTGATTTGGAGTCTGTTATCATGTTGATTTTGGAATTGTTTTACTGCTGGAATTACTGCTGGATTTGTTGATTTTATGAATAGAAGAAAATAAAAGAATTTGTGTATATCATGAATCTGCGACATATATCTATCCCTAATGTGAGTGTGCGGCAAAGGGGCTTTTGACGTGTATACTGCAGTATGTTTACGGTGTTTTTGTGGGTATAAGGCACAGAGTTTATGTGAGATAAGGCAACATTAGAATATGCATTAATTGTCCATAAGTGTGCATTAATTTCTTATTGGAAAACGTGAGTTTTATATAAGGTTGTGTGAGCATTAAAGTGAATCTGGTGAAGTAAGGTGTAAATGCAGAATTGATTTTGAGTATGACATTAAAAGGAGAGTGCCAGGTGTAAGTCGTGTGTTATTTGGGAAACACACTGCATGTCTCTATAGCCTTTGATATCTCCACCGTGGGTCTTGCAATTATTAGATAATTGGGTATTAAAATGAAGATGCGTGTGTGAGATGGACTTTAGAGAGTTCGTTGTTTAATCAAATAGTGATTGTGTTTGGTGGATTGGCCGGTGCAGATTGCAAAGTTTCGGAAAAGCAGCCAAGGTGTAAGGCGTCAGATGTGGTGACTGTGGAGTTGATTTGTGAGCCACAGTGAAATTAATTTGTGAGCAAGGGTTGGTCTGCATATGTTTTGATGTCGCAGGTGTTATTCTCATGGTGAGAAAATTGAAGTGATTCTGTGGTCTTTTTGATGAGTCGTGGCTGTGGTGATTTGTTTTATGAAGAAAGAATCGGCTACAGTGAAGAGTTTCAATTGGGTTATTTTGACAAGACAAATTCATAGGGAAGTCTTCTTTGTCTCAAGTATTTTTGTTATTTAATTTCAGTTGATTAAATACTTGAGCTATTTTTAGTTATTATTGTTTTGAGTGAAAGTAGTTAGACAAATCCTCTGACAAGGTTAGTACGAGGCGGTCGTATTATTGGGTTGATTGAGAAAATCCTCTGTTGAGGTTAGTACGAGGCGGTCGTACTACTGGGTGTGAAATTCTTTCACGGGAAGTGAGGTTGAGGGATAGTGTCAAGGGTTGAGTGGTGTCGGCTCAGTAAAGCTTTGGGTAAATCTATTGTACTTTCGTGAAAGTTATTAAGCTGGGTGAGGGCCCCACATACGTAGACAAGGTGTGCCGAACTGCGTTACCAAATTTATGGTGTTTTTATTATTTCGGTTTAGCTTGTTTTATATTTTATTGGTGCCAAAGAAATTTGCGGACAGTTTGCGAAATAATTAACCCCCTTCGATTTTTCATATATATATGGATTAAGTTTGTCTCTTTGACAAATAGTAATAGGCATCCTAACATCACCAGAAACATCCTTATAAACCTCCTTTTTTAGCTTATGAGATCTTGCATCATCTCATGGTCAACAATTGTTGTAATAGTTAATAACATTCCCTTATTAACTTTAGTTTTCTTTGTAAAACTTGGTCTAAAATAAACACTAAGGTTCAAAAATGCCTTAACTTCAAACAATAGAGAGTAAAGTTATCTTTTTCATCTTTCATTAATAACTGCAAGATAAGGTGTGTATAAAGAAGGCCTATTTTTCATATTGGACTTGATTGCTTCTTTTGTTGTCTTTATGACATCATAAAAATAACCTATTATTGTCTTCTCATCACTATCAGCCAGATATAGTGCCCTCATTAAAGACTTACAAACTCGAATGACAAATTGACATTGGGACTAAAATTCATCATCTTCAAATATAATTCTAGAAACCTCTAATCCAGCATTAGACCTAACATGTTGAGATATAACTCATTTATTACTTATAAACATTTATCTCAACTCCTTCATTAGAACAAAACACTAAAGTGTTAAAAATTTAGTTGTAAATCTTGTAATAGTTGGATGACATAAATCATATCATTAGTGAAATCATTTCTCATTAAATTCAGGACCCTCCATAATTGTAGATGAACTTGATCACTCTTTTTACTTACTACACAGTCTCATCAATTATAGGAAAATATATAACATCTTTTATATTTTTCAACAATAGATCAATGTAATATGCAACACAAGGGGTCCAATAAAAAGAATTATCCCTACTTTGCAATCTTTTTCTAGCTGCTTTGTAAGCATAATCATTGTTAGTAATAAACTAAATAATATTTTCTAGCCCAACTTCATTCACAACTTCATCAAATATTTGAAACAATGTATCAATATTTCTAACAAGGCGAGATGCATCAATAGACTTTAAAAAAATTATTCCTTTTGCATAATAAACAAAATATTAATAATATTATTCTTTTCCTAACATCAGGTGTAACATTTCCTTTTTACTGAATAGGAATATTACTAAAGTAAATCACTTGTTAATATAGGAATCACGTAAAGTACATAAAATACACAAGAACGGGGGTTGAATTGTGTAATCTTTTCGAAATTATTAATCTTTTGAGATTTCTTGAATATCTTTACAACTATCAAATGAATACCAAAGATATTTTACTAAAATTGATAAGTATTGAAATCGTAAGTAATTTTATCTACTCGTCTAACAATAAGAAAATTAAAGTATAAGGGTTAGAGAATAGACGCTGCGATTTTATACTGATTCACCTCAAACCTTGTGCTATGTCCAATCCTCAGAGTTTGTCTGAGATTTTACTATACTCTTCAACTTTACAAGTATTCTTTCTTCCCTTCCAAAGCCTCTTCAGGTGTCTTTCACAAAGTATTCTTTCTGCTATCTTAGCCTCTCCAGGCTCTAGCCTTTTCTTTCTCTCTCTAAGAAAAATATTTTGATGTTTTCGTTACAGTAGTATTCGCTCTCTTGTTTTGCACTTTGAATACAGAATTTCTTTAAGTATTGTACAATCAGAATTTTCTCTCTTGTAAAAAAAACGTTATTTTAGTCTTCGACTAGGACTAGTATTTATAGCCAAAGTCTCCAACTGTCTTCTTGAGAAACTACTTCTTTAATCTTCTAGAAACTGTTATTTAGTTGAGTCTTGTAACTGACTCCAACTAACTAACTGCCTGATGTTCTAGAGTATCTTCTTTTTTTGTATCGTTTAATTTTGTCGCTTTGTCTGGTATTTGTGCTCCATCTGTTATTTGCATTTCGTCTATGTTTGCACTTCGTCTGTGTTTGCGCTTCGTCTATGTTGTGCTTCGTCTGTGTTTGCACTCCGTCTATTATTTGCGCTTCATCTATATTTACGCTTCATCTATGTTGTGCTTCATCTATAATGACGTGTATCGTCTATTGCTGACGACTAAGTGTTCCTTACATTTTTCTACACACTTAACAAACTTATCAAAGCAGTTCATACATTTATAAGAATATTATTATTTGATTTTCACCAAAATTAATAGAAGTGAAGTCTTCTTGACTTAACAATCTCCCCCTTTTTTATGATAACAAATAATCATAATTTTAGAAAACTAAAATGAAATTCAGATGAAGAAACGAATATTATTCAGACGAATAACAAGACAACAAAACATAAGAAATGCACATAAAATGCACATGTATATATGAAATACATATATGATATGCGTAAACACAAAAACTTGACTACTTTTCTATCTTCTCTTCTTGTCTCCCCATATGCTTTCTTTCATTTTCTCTTCTCCCCCTATTTGTTATTAATCAAAAATTTCAATAAAGACGCTTCATAATTTCAGAAAACATATGTTCCATATCAGTGCGGATCATCTTAAGGTCTTGTTCAATAGTAACCCGTAGATATGCTACTTCCTCATAAAGATCACCTACTGAGTCACTCAAGTCATCAATCTTAGTATGAATTTCCTCAATTTCTTTTACCAAAGCTTCCTAAATTTCCTTCTGTGTGTGACTGACTTCCTCCAAAACAACAGTAAAATCTTGTTAAGGTTCACTCGGTGGATGGAAGTTTTTAACAACAGATGGTTTTGAAGGTAAAACATTTAAATTATGATTTCGATAGTAGGGGGTTTGAAATTTTGTTTTCCTTCTGGAAGATCAAGATCATCAGGTATAGGTGGTTTTGGAAATGGTTGTCCAAGAAGGTGTAACACTTCTTTAAATGATGGTATGAAACCTAAAAGTCTAAAATGCATGATCAAATGCAAAAAGGTCTCTAAGTTGAAATTGATACCTTCAACCATAATAGTTCTATACTATCCTTTTGTCACTTTTCCAACTACCTTGAAGGTTGCATCTGTGGTGGAAACTCCACACTAACTTCCTGATGGTTTTGAGATATGATGTGAAACATAGATACCTCCAGGTTAAGCTGCATTGCATGCATCATCTATATTCTTCACAGTTGCTTGAATCTGATCTTCTGTAAGATCATCTTCATTTCGTTCAGGGAACAACTTCTTTTTCCCTTTTTCTTCATTTCGCACAAGGTTTGAAGATCTCGGTTGTATATCTGACACAATTTTGATCAATGTTCTGGTTGTAATCGAATAAATTGTATACCGATCCTTAGACATCTTCGTTGGATATGGTTTTGTCTTTTCATCTCGCAGAATATCATATAATCTTCTTTCTTCATGATTTAAAAGATGTATTGATTGATCGTTGATTTGTATAGGTTCGACTTGTACCTTAACTAACTTTTTCGAAGGTTCTCTTATAATAATTGAGTTTCTGCTTCGAATAGGTACAGATTCTTCTATAACCTTCATTCTCAGATCCTCCTTGCTGATAGGTTGAGAAGAATTATAACGTGCCAATTGGTGTTCAACTTTCTTTTCCTTCTGTTGAACATCAGATGAAAAACTCTTGTATGGAGTAATCTTATAACTGATACTTGATCCATAACATCTGTGAACAATAGCTTGCAGCTGACATATATTCAGCTTCTGCAGTAGATAGAGCAATTGAATTTTTCCTCTTGCTTGACCAAGAAACTAGATTATGAATAAGGAAGTGACAACCTCCACTTGCACTCTTCCTATCAATCCTATCTCCAACATAATCAGCATCACAGTAGCCAATTAACCTGAAATCTTTATCTTTCTCATACATTAAGCAAAGATCAATAGAACCTGACAAGTATCTCAAAATTCTTTTAACAGTAATATAGTGAGATTCTATAGGATCTGCTTGAAATCTTGCACACAAACAGACATTAGATAATATATCAAGTCTGTTTGCTGTAAGGTAATTCCTTTGAAAAGAATTTGATCAACTTTCTTACCTGCTTCATCCTTAGATAAAAGGTTTAAAGGATGCATAGGAGTTGACATTAGTTTCACCTTTTCTATTTTATATTTGACCAACAGTTCTTTAATATATTTCTGTTGATGAATAAAAATCTTTTCTTCGGTTTGCTTAATTTGTAAACTAAGAAAGAATTTTAATTCACCCATCATACTCATTTCAAATTTACTTTTCATCAGATTCTCAAAATTGGAACATAGCTTCTTAGAAGTTGCACTAAAAATAATATCATCTACATATATCTGTACTATAATGAAATCATTTTTAATACATTTTCTAAATAGCGTCTTATCTACTTGACCTATACTAAAGCCATTTTCAATCAGAAAAGAACTTAGACGATCATACCAAGCACGAGGTGCTTGTTTTAATCCATACAAAGCTTTATGAAGTCTATAGACATAATCTAGTTTATCAAAATCTTCAAAACCAGGAGGTTGCTTTATATAAACTTCTTCATCTATAAAACCATTCAAAAAGACACTTTTCACATCCATTTGAAACAGTTTTATACCATGATAAATAGCATATGCAAGAAAAATCCTAATAGCTTCTAGTCTAGCTACAGGAACATAAGTTTCATTATAATCTATTCCTTCTTATTGATTATAGCCTTGAGCTACTAATCTAGCTTTGTTACGGTTAACTCTACCTGATTCATTTAATTTATTTTCAAATACCCATCTGGTTCCTATTATAGACTTATTAGGAGGCCTAGGAACTAAAGACCAAACTTTGTTCCTTGTAAATTGATTTAACTCTTCTTGCACGGCTAAGATCCAAGATTCATCTTGAAGAGCCTCATCAATTTTCTTAGGTTCTAATTCAGAAATAAAAGCTACATTTGCCTCTATTCTAAATTTAGACCTAGTTCTCACTCCTTCTGAAGTTTCACCTATAATTAGGCTTTCTGGGTGAGAGGATTTGTACTTCCAGTCTTTTCTAAGACTAAAGTTTTCAGGAATATCTTCTACCTTATCAGGTGGAACATCTAATGGTGACTTGTCTCAATTATCTACTAAAGCAACAGATAGAGTTTCATCATTAGAATCATCTCTTCTATTTGGATGAGAATCATCATCAAACTTAATATACATAGATTCTTCAACAGATTTAGAAACAAGATTATAAACTCTATAAGCTTCAGAAGATATGGAATATCCTAGAAAAATTCCTGAATTGATCTTAGAATCAAATTTATCTAATTTTTCTTTTGTATTCAATATAGTGCATTTGCAACTAAAAGGATGGATGTAAGAGATATTTGGCTTTCTTCCTTTCCATAACTCATATGGAGTTTTCTTTAACAGAGGTCGCAAAAAATACTCTATTTTGAATATAACAAGCTGTATTTACAGCTTCTGCCCATAAATACTTAGGAATATTCATTTCACATAGCATAGTCCTTGCCAATTCCTGAATCGTCCTGTTCTTTCTTTCTATAACTCCATTTTGTCGTGGAGTTCTAGGAGCATAGAAATTATGGAAAATTCCATTCTCTTCACAAAACATTATGAATTCTTCATTTTCAAATTCTCCACCATGATCACTCCTAATTCCAGTGATAGAAATTCCTTTTTCATTTTGTAACATTTTGGATAGAACTTTAAAGCACTTAAAAGATTTATCTTTATGTGATAAGAACAATATCCAACAAAATCTAATGAAGTCATCAACAATTACGAGACCATACTTCTTTCCTCCAAGACTTAGTGTTCTAGTTGGACCAAACAAATCTATATGTAACAACTCTAGAGGTCAAGACGAATTTACAACATTTTAGAAGAAAAAGATGTTTTTAACTTGTTTCCTTTTTGACAACTCTAACAAAAGAAATCTTTGTTAAAACTTATTTTTGGTAAACCTCTTAACAAATCATGTCTAACCAACTTGGAATTATGTTTAAAACTAACATAACCTAGCTTTTTATGCCAGATCAGTTTTTCCTTATCTGTTGATATAAAACATGAAATATTTTGACTTTTCCAATCATCTAAATTAATCTTATAGAGATTGTTTCATCTTTTGGCAAAAAAGAATACGGAACCGTCCTTATGCTTTAATCCTTCAACTAGTAGAACATTATCAATAGACGCAAATGCTTCAAATTAGATTATGCTTTAATCTTCAACTAGTAGAACATTATCAATAGACGCAAATGAATCGTTACCAAATTTGCCGATTCCAGCTATTTTGCCCTGCTGGTTGTCTCCAAAAGTTACTGATCCTCTTTGTTATTTTGGAGGTATAGGAATATTAACCTTCTTCCCGTTATATGTCACAAGCATCCACTATCTAAGTACCATTGGTGCTGGCTGCTTTTTCCAAGAAAGGAGATCTGCAGTACATATTATGTCTTTCTTAGGTACCCAGATTTTCTTGGGTCCTTTGGGGTTAGACTTACAATTATTCCTCGAATAATAAGAATATTGTTTCTTTTTCTTTCTATTAGGAACAAAACTCTTACTATGAAGAACATTACTATTAGTAAACCCTAAACCAATGTTATCATTTGGATGTCTATATTTACCAATCATATCATTCATCCTTTTTGTACTTTCAGTAAAAGTTGATAAATCTGCTGAAAGAATATTAATCCTTTGTTTCAGTTGGTTAATTTCCTCCTATCTATCTACAGTTACTATCTTTTTCATATCGTCTACTTGTTTCTTAAGATAGACGTCTTCTTTTTCTAACATATTCGTGTTCTTCAAGCTTTCAGCAAATTTCTTTTTCAACATCTTATATTGCTTTAATATAGCATGTGAATCTTCTAACAATTCTAAATATGCCTCTTGAAGTTCATTAAAGTTAGAAGTTACCTCATCGTCGCATTTCTCTTTAGCTACCAAGCATATATTCGCTTATTTTGATCTTTTTGAATCGGAGTCAGATTCGGACAAATCCAAATCTTCTCAAGTTGCCATCACGCTCTTTTTGTTTTCTTTACTTTTCATCTATTTTCTTTTAAGCAACGGACATTCAGACTTGTAAAGTCCTGGTTTGTTGCACTCATAGTAGACAATAGAAGTTTTCTCATTCTTGACTTCGTTTTTTCTATTTTTTCTTAAAAGAAAAATCTTTATTTCCCCTAACTTTCTTTCTCCACATCCTTCTAATCTTTCTTGAAATGAAGGATAGTTCATCATCATCTTCACATGAATCTTGATCAGATTCACTTCCATCATCATTCTTCATTTCTTCAATCTTTAATGCTTTTGAAGATGTGCTTCTTCTTTTCTGGTTCTTTTGATTCTTCTGACCAGCCTTTAATGTAATAGATTTATCTCTTCTAGGTTTATCTTCTACATCAAGCTCTACTTCATGTATCTTCAATGAACCAAGCAATTAATCTAACTTTAACTGACTTAAGTCCTTGGCCTCTTGTATTGCTGTAACTTTAGGTCTCCATCTTTTCGGAAGACTTCTGAGAATCTCTCTGACATGATCTTGATTATCGTAGATTCTCCCAAGAGCTTTAAGTCCGTTAACGATAGTTTGAAATCGTCTAAACATCTAATCAATAGTCTCCTCTTCTTTCATCTTGAACAGCTCATACTGATGAACAAGAATACTGATATTGGACTTTTTCACTTGATTTGTCCCTTCGTGTGCAATGGCTAATGTGTCCCACATTTCCCTTGCAGATATGCATCCATAAACCTTATCATATTCACCTCTGCTTAGGGCACAACTTAGAAAGAACTTGGCCTTTGAGTTTAACTTAAATCGAGCTTTCTGATCAGTTGACCATCTATCCAGAGGGATGATATTGCCCTCATCGTTTGTTGGAGTATATGGAACATTCTCGATAATATCTCAAAGATCAATATTTGTGGATTCTATAAAGAGTCGCATAACAGTGTTTCTTTCAATCATGGATCTTTGTCCTCACTTTGTAACAGTGTTTCTTGGAAACCCCTCTCTGATACCAACTGAAGTAAATCACTTGTTAATATAGAAATCATGTAAAGTATATCAAATACATAAGAAGGGGGTTGAATTGTGCAATCTTTTCAAAAATATTAATCTTTTGAGATTTCTTGAATTTCTTTACACAATTCAAATGATCACAAAAACACTTTACTAAAGTTGATAAGTAATGCAATCGCACGTAATATTTTCTACTCTTATAATAACAAGAAAAATAAAAGATAAAAGTTAGAGAATAGACGTCGTGATTTTATACTAGTTCACCCCAAACCTTGGGCTATGTCCAGTCCTCAGAGTTTGTCTGAGATTTCACTAAAGTCTTCAACTTTACAAGTATTCTTTCTGCACTTCCAGAGCCTCCTCAGGTCTCTCTCACAAAGTATTTTGTATCTGCTATCTTAGCCTCTCTAAGCTCTAGCCTTTCTTTCTTTCTCTAGGAAAGATATTTTTTATCTTCACGTTACAGTAGTATTCGCTCTCTTTCTTTTCCACTTTGAATACGAAATTTCTCTAAGTATTGTACAATCAAAATTTTCTCTTGTTAAAGCGTTTTTTAGTCTTCGACTAGAACTAATATTTATAGCCTAAGTCTCCAACTGTCTTCTTGAGAAACTGCTTTTTGAATCTTCTAGAAACCGTTATTAGTTAAGTCCTTTAACTAACTCCAACTAACTGACTAACGTTCTAGAATATCTTCCTTTTGTATCATCTAGGATAATACTTCTTCTGTTATCATGTTGGGGTTGCGCTTTGTTTGGTGTTGCGCTTCATCTAGTGATGACGTGTATCGTCTGTTGCTGTCGTATCGTCTGGGATGACTAAGTGTTATTTTCATTTTTCTGCACACTTAACAGACTTGTCAAAACAGTTCATACATTTCTAAGATTATTATTATTTAATTGTCATCAAAATTAATAGAAATGAAGTGTTCTTGACTTAACAACGTGCCTTCTAAGTTAAAGGATCCTAGAAGCTTCACAAAACGTTGGGTGGTTAGTGAGTTAGAATTCACAAAATGTTTATGTGACTTTTGCATAAGTATAAACCTTATGCCTTTGTCGACCTTTACAAAATTAAAGCTCGATAATGTGAAATCAACTTTGATGCTTATTTAGTTGGCAGATCGATCCATAAAGAAACCATGTGGTGTGTTGGAAGATGTTATGGTAAAGGCGGACAAGTTCATTATTCATGTAGATTTGGTTGTATTAGATTTCAAATAGGATAAGAACTATCTATAATTCATAGAAGACCCTTCATGAGCACTAGAAAGGCACTAATAGATGTTTATGAAGGCAAGGTGCTCCTTCGGATTGGTCATGAGCATGTGGAGTTCATTATGAGCAAAGACTTGAACAATATGAAAGAAAGTAGCTCTTGTATGAAAGTAGATATAATGGATGAGTATATCAAAACACAAAAGAAGGGCTGCTTCGAACAAGTAAGCTACGAGGAACATGTGACAATGGATATAGAGTTTAAGGAATATTAGAAGCTGAAGCAAAAGAGTGGACGATGATGATTGCAAAAGAAGATGAGCAATTCACCATCTTACAAAACAGACTATTTAATTCGACTGAAGATTCATGGGATTTTATTATCCCCTATTTTATTGACAATTTATTAGTAAAAAGGACAATACTGAACTTAATTGGTTTTCTCAATTTTATTAATGTTATCCCTTTGATTTTCTTCCAATATGTAGCTTATTTACAAGCTACGAAGGTGAAATTGAGTAACAAGGGTGGAAGCAAGCCAATCATAATTGATCCCCGCTGAGTTTCAAAGGATACAAAGTCAAGATAATGACCATAACTTAGCACGTTTGTTAGTTAGATTGAAATTGTTGCGTAGTTTGATTTGTTTTAGATTCTAAAAATAATTTTTAATGATTTGGAATGGTTTGAATTGCTAAATCTCTTATTCCTTTTAAAGAAATTATAAGATAGGGTAACAATCTTGGGCCTAAAGCACATTTGGTCTCCAACACCGTCACCATCACCAACACCATCTCAGTCGCCATGACAGGTTCTTATGCTCTAACCCTTATCTTTTCATTTCTATCTTTATTTTGTTCTTATGTTTTCATATTATTTTATTTTGTTTCCCACCTTATGTGTTGTATGTTCTTCTCACATTGAGGACAATGTGTTGTCCAAGTGTGAGGAGGGTTATGTGCATGTATGCTTTTATTTTGAGTGTGAATTTTGCATATTATAGGTTAGTTTTGTTTAGGTTTGCATAATGTGATTCGTGTGAATGTGTCAATGGCTACGACTTAACGGAATTGATTTAGCTTTGAACATAGTCTTTTAGGTTGCAAAGATGTATTAGCTTATGAAATTAGTGTTCTAGGTTGTTTCGATTAAATATGTATGTTAATTAGGATATGATGTTGATTCGTTCACTTTAGAAAATTTTCACATTCATTTATAATTTTAGGCCAATCAAATAAGTAGCATCATTAGTATCTTTTCATGAGAATTACTAGTTAAATAAATGAGGTAGGCAATAATAAAAAAAGAGGAATGTGTGTTTTTGTTTAATAAATAACTATTTCGCTGACCATTTTTTAAACAAATCACGTTATGAATAGAGCTAGTAGCCAGTTGAGAATATGATATAGCTGAATAATAGGGGGACATTCATCACAAATGTTTGCCTTCGCGTCAAAAGGCTATAATGACATTCTAACCAAGCCACTTAATAAAAAAAACATGGCCTAGTTGAGTAATCAGGGGACATTTATCACAAATGTTTGCCTTTGCGTCAAAAGGCTAGGTTCATGTTAATAAAAATAAACAAAAATAGTCCGTTATTTAATAATTCTAACATATCTTTGTGAATAGTTTGAATTTTCATGAAAAGCTACTTAAGGATAGTTACAATTTTGATTGACTGAATAATTATCAGTATGTGTGTGCAAGTGATAGGGGTGAATGAATTTGACATTAAGGTCTTGATTAGTATGTATATTCAGTCCGAAATGCCTAGAAACATATTTCATAGGTTAATAAGTTAGAACAACTTGAAGGCTTGTGTTTGTAATTAAATTTATTTCGTAAAGTTCAACGCCATTATATCATTATTGCATATATGTGTGTTGTTTTTTTCGTATGTTTGTGTTTTGTTTGTTATGATTTTGCTTGAGGACAAGTAAAAGTTCAAGTGTGGGGATGTAATAGTTGTAGATTCCGTGATGTTTTAATAGACATTTTATTATCTTTTTAGTTGTTAATTAATTATTCATGCATGTTTAGGTTGAGAATTGTGTTAGTTGGTTAGATATTTGTGTTTTGAGTGTTATGTGGGTTAGAGCATGCTATTGAGCTTTAATTTTGTATATTTAAGGTGCCTTGATGTATTTGTTAGTGTCTGAAATCACATATCGAAGAACGAAGGAGATTCTGTAACACCCCATGTTAGGGGATAGAAAATTTAGGAATTTCTGTGCACTTCATGCTTTACATAATTGAGTATTCGTTGATATGTCACAATAAGAAAAGAAAGAATTAGCAACGGAAACTTATCGACGAAAAATATACCGTTGCAAATTGGATATTCAGTTGGTAAAATTGACGAGAAAATTTTCGTTTAGCGACGATACTAATATCCGTCACTAAATATGGAGGAAAATCATCCTGAAAAATTTTGCGATGGACTTTAGCGACAGTTTAAGATTCCCGTCGGTAAATTTAGCGATGGTATAAGATATCTGTTAGTAAAAAGGCGAGAAATATTGGCGGAATAAAAAAAATTTTGAGTTTACCGACGAAAATTTCCATCGGTAAATTCTTTTTAAATTTAAACTCACCTGACATCCCCCCCACTTGCATCTTCTTCTTCCTACATCTCCTCTTCAGTTTTCTTCTCTCCGGTTTCTCTGTTGTGGACTCCTTTTTCGCTCGTCAGCGTTGTCTTCTCCAACCATTGTCATCGTGTCCCACCTGTCATTTCCTCCTGCTTCCTCCTCCAGATCTGTCGCTGAGTCGTTGGAGCTACTGCGTCGTCAAGGTATTTTTGTCTTTTACATGCTCTTCGTGGTCCCTTGTAATTGGTTAACTGTTGCATTTAGGGGTTTTTATTGAGAGGTTTTGCGATTTTGACTTTCCTTTTCTTTCTTCTTTTGATTCGATGATGCGTTTCAGGGGAATCGGAGCTATAAAAGCGTTAAGCAAACAGTGAAGAGACTAAAGGAGGCTGTGGTCTCTTGTAGAGGCTCCGAGAGAGAGATGTTATTGAAAAGATGGTTGGTTGTGTTCAAAGAGGTTGAGAAATTTGTGGCTGGTTCTGCTGAAGATAAAAGGAAGAGTCTTGAAGAACACCTCGTCAACGATGATGGGGACTTTTTTTTAAAAATTAATTATATTTACTGACGGGAAATAAAATTCCATCGATAAAATGACCGATATTTACCGACGGAATATTTAGATCCATAGGTAAATTTACTGACGGATTTAAATCCGTAAGTAAATTTACCTATGGCCGTTTTAACGACGCCATTGTCCGTCGGTAATTTCCATCGCTATTTTATATTACCGACGGAATGCAAACGTTTTCCATCGGTAATTTTCGTAGCTAAATGACCTTTTTCTTATAATGTGTGCTTATGAATTTTTACACATACAAATAAATTGTGCATGCATTCAATTACATTTTCTAGGTAAAATGGATTTATAAATGCGATTAAATTGTGGAAAACTCATTCGGAGACTTTTGGCATTATTTCAGAATTTTTGAAAATTTTTCTGGAAATTTTGGAATATTAAGAAAAATAGACCAATGATATTTGGACATGTAGCGCTTCTTTATGGATGAAAAATGGCTCACATGCAATGGAGCCATGTCTCAATGAGTTAATTAAACACATAATCACAAGTTGAGAAAGATGAAGCTCATTGTTTGTTCTTCGGTTTTGCTTGGTTTTTCCTCAACTCCGAACCTTGCTTTTCACTCTCACTATTGGTGGTTTTTCTAAAAGCAAGGTAAGTGAAATTTTAAGTTTCTAGTGCTGTGAATAAGTCTGATGATGTTTCACGGTTGAGAAAGGAATCAAAGTGAGGGAATATGTTGGAATAGTATGAACTGGAATATTTTACTGAATATACTTTGGTATTTTGCTTATATCTTGTCCTGTAGAGCTCCGAATGGGATGATTCTTGATTTGCATTAAACTATAAACATAGGCTACAAATTTTCTGAAGAGATTAAATTCTAATTCTGCCTCTAAGAATTTCAAAATCTAATTTGAAGTTGAGATAAGAATTCTGATGAAACTTAAGTACAGTCTGAGATCTTTTTAGTAAAACTTTCAATATACAGAACCAAATGGAATGATCTTAGTATCATTAGAAACTTAAGACTTGGGAGAACAAACTTCTACAAGGAAGTGTCATCAAATTACCTCACGTTCCTAATGAGAATAATTTAGCAAAGTGGCCTCGAAAGTTGGTTGTGAAATAAATCTAGATTGAGAAATTTAGTATAGTTTCACATGATTGATAATGTGACAAGATTAAGGATAAGAAACCTGGAATTTTTCATGAACATGCATCACACATATTCAGTATACATGAATGTGCATAAATAATTTCATAATCATGCACAATAGTGATATGTTTTTGTATTAAATATTATAGAGGAATACATAGAGCGACCACTTCCAGATATTGCCTGGATTTCGAGGAAATAAGCAAAAAGGGAGCTTTTGTAAGTAATTTAGATGGTCAATTTTGTAAGTAATTCTTTAAGTAATTTTTGATAGTTTTGCTTTGACTGTTTTGTTTGCTATTGATTTGGAACATTGAATGATTTGCAAAGCTGT
>JAOTBA010022941.1:0-21170 GCA_025629845.1 Erythroxylum squamatum
TTGTAATTAATTTTGGGAATGTAAATTATGAATAATGAATTGTGTATTAAATTGAGGTATAAATGTATAGGATTATGAAATGAGAATTAGTGTATGAGTATGAATGTCGATTATGTATGGATTTGTATATGGACATGATATAGGAATTGTGTATGAATGGCATTGAGATGAATTGATGAAATAAATCGTATTGGGAATTGATGAAATTCGAATGATCGGTAATAAGCGAATGTCGGATAAAAAGAGATAGGATTATAGTGAATGATAAATGTTTCGAGTGCGAATGCGATATGAGTGAATATGAAGGATTTCAAATTAGAATTTGGGATTACTTTGAATGATGTGTAAAAAGGATAAGAATGAAAAATAAATAAATGAAAAAAAAATATATGACGCGATATTAGTTAGTTAAGCTGCGATTGCTCGGATTAAGTGAAGCGATCAGTTAGTTAAGCTATGATTCGATTCGATTCGATTCGTTTCGTTAAGTAGTTGGGTTCGGTCCCAACATTAGTGGTATCAGAGCAAGTTAATAAATTGGGATTCGTGTGTTATGATTTAGTTATGTAAGTTGGATTCCGGTAACGGGATCCAACATTGTGAATTGAGAAATTGTAATTTTTCATAATCTGATTAGGGTTTATAATTTAGGACTATTGGTTATAACTCGAGAGAGAGTAATAACCCTAGGATCGTCCAGGACCAATAATTCAACAATTCATAATTAATTAGATTAGTGTTGAAGATAAGTATTCCCTTTCTCTCAATTGGTAGTTCCTTACGTTGATTCTTGATGTGTGTGGTGCAATTTGCTGATTTGTTAATATTTCATGATTAATTCCTGAAATGAGTAGTTTGATTGAATCAATTGATTTAATTGCATCATTGTTTTAGTTTAGTTAAATTTGAATTTCTGCAATTAGTTTTGGCCTTAGATTTTAGTATTAGAATAACCCTCTTCGTGGGATCGACGCCCTAGATACTACACAAATAACCTGTACGCTTGCGGAATATCGAGGTTAAAATATTAAAACTACACATATTGGAAAACTGCGATCAAGTTTTGGCACCGTTGTCGGGGAGACAATTAGTTTAGTTTTATAGTTTAAGGCATTTAGTTTAGTTTTTAATTTTTAATTTTGTTCTTTCTTTTCTATTTCTAAAATTGCGCTCTTGTATGAACACAAGAGTCACGAGAAGTTTGAGTCGCATAGCTAAAAAAATAGATTTATACATTACTCGAATAGAATGAACCATTAGGAAAGCTCGGCGTAATGAAGAAGAAGAAATTGCGAAGACAACATTGGTCAAGGAATTTCCAGAAGATTTGGACCACGGAGCGAGCCAAGGACGACAACAGAGGATCTTTATAGACTTTATGAGACCAGGGTTTAATGTGGCTAATTCAGGAGTAGCTAGAACATCAGTACAAGCCTCATTATTTGAAATTAAACCAGCTCTCTTGAACATGCTTCAAGAGAATGTGCAATTTTATGGACTAGCAAACGAAGACTTGTTGTTGATAATGATTGAGTATTTCCACTATCTTTTGAGATCCTAGTTTTTTGGAAAAATAGTTGTGTTTCCTTTGTATTGATTCTCATTTGATGGAATAAAAAAGGCAAGTTATTTAAAATTTTTGTGGTCTTTCTCACCTCTGATTTGGACCTATCATTGGTATTAGAGCTTGACAAATTCTAAGCCAAAACATTATGGCAACTAATAAAAAACAGGTTGAGACTCTTGGGGTAGGACTCGATGCTTTGCAAGATAGTTTTTCTTGCTTATAACTCAGAATGGTTGATTGGCTGCACAGTTTGGAGGGTGTCATTAATAAGATGTCTAAATTCCTACTTTCAAAGTAGGAGACATCATCCAAAAACGAGCACCGTAGAAACTCGTTCAATGGTCGATTTCCCAACCCGAGAGACGATGCTAGGGATACTCTGAATGGTAGGCTTCTTCAGTTCTCTTCCAAGCTTGCCAAACTTGAATTTCCCAAATATTTCAATGATGACCCCACTAATGGTTCACAAATGTGGACCAATTCTTTGAATATCAAAATACCCAGGAGGCACAAAAAGTTTATTTGGCTTCCTTTCACATGAAGGGTGAAGCCAATTAACGGTGGCAATGACTTCGTCAAGCTTACAAAGAAGAAGGCAAAACCTATTTAGGACATCTTTGTCGAGGAATTATGGGCTCGGATTGGTCTTACAGATTGTGAGGACTTCGATGATGCATTATCCAAAATAAGACAAGTTAGATCAAGTCAGATCTTTGCGGGATTACCAGAAGGAATTCGAGAGACTAGGTAAGTGAGTACATGGTTAGACATAAAAGGCACTAGTTGGGACATTCATGAGCAAACTCAAGGCAGGAATCCAATGATTTTTGGATGTTTAAACCAAAATCTTTGAAGGAAGTAATAGCTTTGCAATTATGAGGGATGATTAAGTGAGCCAACAGTGAAAATTCACCAAGCCAATCACTTGAGCAATAGCTGACTCTGTAACACCCCACTACCATGGAGTATATACCCGAACATCCAGAGGACATTCAAGTACATATCCTATGACAATGGTATGTTAGAACAAACATAATCTCTTAAATGGCATCATAAAGAATATACAATACTTAAAAACCACTTTATTTCATTTATTAACAAAAGTTTACATTGTATTCATTGAAACAAATATTTACAATCCTTTATACAAAAGTTCTACATGACAAAGAAACTACAAAATACAATCTAAAACTCTTCTGATATTAGCTAACAGACCTCTGAGCCATATCTTAATCTAAAATGTTCCTCTAGAAAATATTAGGAACTAGGTCTCCTGTCTCGTACCTAAAAAGTCACATTACAATTTTTAATGAGTTTTGCGAACTCAATGAGTGAACCATAATTGATGATCTCACTCAGGTCAAATATACAAATATCACACAACCAACCAATTTTACAAACATTATTTCAGAACATGAATAACCCAATCAATCACATAATTATGGCATATCACTTTATCATCACAATTTCTGAAAAGGTTTCATAATCATATATTCCATAATCATAAATATACAAATGCAGATGCATATGAGACTCTATATTCGTTATTATTTGTTGTGACTAAGTGCCTTTCAGATACAGATACAGATACAGATACAGATACTGGCCCATTGGGCTCAGTCAGATATAGAAATCACGGAGCAAAGCTCTACGTGCAGAATTTTGAGCTTAATTCAGACTGGATACTTTGATCACAATGCCTTTATCTAAACATGCATTTTGTGAAATGCATCAAATAATAGAATATGCCATCAAAACATTTACTTATGATGCATAGACAAAATCTCAGATTCATCGAACCTTAGTCCAACATTCAACTTTCGTTGAGTATTCAGAAATCAATAAGAACTCAAATGCAAACAGACACTTCCAATAAATTCCCAAATATCAAACTCCTCAGACTATTAATGTCCTGAATCATCATAATCAAGTCATTATTAGTTCAATAAATGGGAATTAAACAGAAACAAAATCAATCCTAGTGAAATCATCTAGGATGACTCACAGTACGCTCTAATTTATGCTATTGCCTGGATGATCCAGCAATGTCTGAATGGCGTCTGACTTGAGCGTTTAAAATCATACAATTCATACATAATTCACATTTCAAAGTCGATCAATCAAATACTTATTCATTTTTGCACATATATTCATATGTCATGTTCAATGCATGCCCAATGACTATCTCGGGTATGTTTCCTTAATCATAATTCGTAATCATTCACATATTGTCACTTGGATATGTCTTGTTTGCATTTAGACTAATACCTTAAGTAGACTTCATCATGCTACATTCATTAACCATACATTTAATAACTCTTTTCTAGCATTACAAATATTTCACATAATTCATAATTCTTATTCATTCATTCTTAATGCATTATTAATATCCTTTGGAATACATTTGCATTCATATGAATATCTTCATTCCTTTAACACTTCTTCATTCCAAACTTAGAAGCATTATTATCCAACATCCTTTTCCTTGAAGTATAACATCAATTATCAATCAAAACTTATCACTTATTTAACCAACTTTTCCAACATCAAATTACGTTCTTTTTAAACCTTAATCAAGTCCAAATTCATCATAATTAAATACCTTAATCCTTAATTGGTTCAAGAATCACACAACAGAACATTTTCCTTATTTACATAAAATTTCCACAATCGTATATGGCTTCCCACAATCATGGGATGGGTTATCTAAAAGTTCCCATCCAATTCCTTCATTAGTTTTCTAGATTTTCTCAGGACAGGTTTCGGGTCAGTTTTGCATAGCTATTTTGACAAGGAAAATGAACTAATTAGATAATACATTCTTCTAAAAAAATGTTTCAATATGTCTTAAGTTTCTAATGAATAAAGTTAATACAATTTGGTTCAGTATTCTGCACATTATACCCAAAATTCTGCAGACTATTCTCAAACAGTGACAGAATATAAAAACTTAACTTCAAGACAAATTTTGAAACTCTTAGACACAGAATTAAAATTCAATTCCTTTATGTAAAATATATCCATATGTCTTTAATTTAATATAAACTTAAAATCATCCCAGTTGGATATCTATGAATCAAGTTATGGCCAAAATACCAATGTATGTTCAGTGAAAACATTACAGCTAACATATTCCAGCAATTCTTCTTTAACTTTTCCATATTGTTTTACACTTTATACCAAAGTTAAATAGCCTCTTTATAGTTCATCAATTGTACCCCTATTAGGCCTGAATCATAATCCAATTCCTTATCAATAACCTCTCCTATTTTAGTTCAAAATTATTCAATTAACAGCTCACAAATTCTAGTCTTTCATGCATCAAAAGTCAAACCAGAAACTTTTACATTATTATGCATATAGTCCTAGTTCTTTCCCAATTCAAGAACATCAAATTAACATCTTCTTTGGCATAAATCCACCTTCATTATACTTCAAATGCAGACCTAATTCATCCGTGAATCAATCTATATCCTATGGTTTTCATATACCAAAAACAAAACAGAAAAACTTCCAAGTTCATGCAAAAATTTCAAACACAATCAATCATTAACATCATATGTAATTCATCCTAATTCATCATCATCAATTCTCTATCATAAGATGCTATAAACACTAATCATTTACTTACATTTTAAACTCTAATTCCAGCTCAAAAGATCAAGCCAATTCAGTATTCCAAGCAAGCAGAAACATCACACATTCAAGGTAGAACTTGGTTGGATTTCAGCTAAAACATGTGGCCAACTTCAAGCTGATCTTTTACTTAATTTCGTGAGGGTAAAACATGGATTTTTGTATAGCAATTGGACATAAGCATGAACATATATAGGGAGATGAAAGAAGTGAGGGTTTCGGTGGTGGGTGAGAAGAAAGAAGAAGAGAAATGAGCTGAATAAAACTTACTCCTGCAGAAACTCACCAGTAAGGTGTTAGGTGTCATATAATTGAATAGCCATATGTCTTATGGCATGTTCAGCACTTATCAAGCATAGGTGATGTCTCCAACTAACTAGGTCACTTGTCCATCAATCAACTATGCCGTTTGTCATCAACTTACCAGCCCATTTTTCACACAATGATTGATTCATTTTTCAATTAATTACTTATCTATTTGTCACTCATTTAACTATGCCAAATGTCACTCAATTATAGGCTAAATCATCAAAAAAATTTCATGTATCAATTTATCTAGCCACTTGGTTTTTTTCCTAGTCCAAATGTACATTTAATCCATTAATCTCCTAATTAATGACATTTAATCACAATGTACTAATTGAAATCCGAGCATACCAAAATTCAAGACATACCAAATCACAATTCACATCATGTTCACTTAACTTCTTTCATACCCCGGAATAAGTCAATTGAGTGCATATGCTATCTTTGTAATGTGTTCAAATATAAATTTGTGTATGAATGCTAATGTTATGCATGTATATGCAATACTTAATCTAGGGTTAAAACCTAAGCATATTCCCAAAAACAGGATATTACATAATTAATTCGAGTTACCAAATTTGAAATTTCTCGATTAACTATCAGCTCATAACCTAAACAGTTCTTAAGCTTTCTAATAAACTATTGGATCTCATATGAGATCTCTCTCTGTGCAACTGCTGATTTGATTAATTGCATAATCTATTAGATTATTTAACTCTCATTAAACAACCTAATCATTTCACATTTGATTCACTCTCTCAATTTATTATCGAAGTGTGAAGTTACAGCAATCAATCATAACACCCAATCGAAATAACACAGAAATGACTATATTAACATTGAATCAAGTTTAAATCCCTAAAGAAAGGTTAGCACATCATTATCGATCCACAACCCATAAACATAATCATATTCATCTTACACATTCAATGAGGAAATGACAAAGAAGAACACAACATCATTTGGATGGGACTGGGATGAATCAGGAAGGTAGTAGCATTGAAAGTCCTTTCCTCTTCTCTCTCTTCTTCTTCTCTCATCTTGAAGCTTTTACCAAAATAGCAGAATGTAAGCTCCCTTTCAAGGTTCTATTCTTTTCCTTTTATAGTATTTTCTAATTAGGGCAAACTTTGGGATTTTACTGGGCTCCAAAAGTCTAAAATGTCCCTAAAAATAATGTTCGGTAAGTCGATGTATGTTATCTATCAGGTAGGCCACGATTGTGGTCTTGACATTTACCTTCTGTCATGATCATGGTGGATGATGCCACGATTGTGGATCCTTCATCTTGCTTCTATCACAATTGTGACACATTGGCCACGATCTTGCTTCTGTCACGATTGTGACACATTGGCCAAGATCGTGGCCTTGAGTTTTACTTCGGGCTTCCTCCAATTCTCCTCCATTCTTCTATAATTGATTTGAAATACTAACAAACACTTCAAGGAACCTTAAATAGACAATTTAATTTCTCTTATCCATTGAACTATCTTGTGTAAGAGTTCTTGAAAATTCTTATTTTGTTTATTAGAATTCATGTTAGTTCTTTCTTTGGTTCTTTCTTTCCATATATAATAAACAAAATAGCTAAGTGTCAACTAAATCAATTTTCCTACTTCCTAGTTCCTATTGATTTTACTTATTTTAATATAAGTAAAATAAGTAGGGACTAAGTTAATTGTAATTTAGGTTTTAGTTAGATGTTTGGCTTTGGTTGAGAACTCATTTTTTTATCCATTTTGTTTCTCTTATCCATTGAACTATCTTGTAGAAGAGTTTTTACAAATTATTGTTTTGTTTATTAGAATTCATGTTAGTTCTTTCTTTCCATATGTAATAAACAAAATAGCTAAGTGTCAACTAAATCAAGTTTCCTACTTCCTAGTTCCTATTGATTTTACTTTTTTGAATATAAGTAAAATAAGTAAGGACTAAGTTAATTGTAATTTAGCACTTCTATGGCATATTTTATAGGACATTTTATGATATTCTCTTTATTTTGATTCATTGTCTTGTAGGTGATGATTTTGAAGAGATGTCACAAATTTGATAAGATCTTTCTCCTAGTTATATTTTTCTCATGGTTTTTATGAAAATCATTTGATGAAACAAGAAAATGTCAACCCATGATGGAAATTATGAAAAGCATATTATTCTAACGTTTCTACCCTCAAGATACGACAAACATCCACCTATACCTAGTAAAAATTCAAGAGCTATAACAACCAAACCTACTGACCTAAACTTACACAGCACGATCCAAATAAATCCCATTTGAAGAATCAAACAAGCAGATATAAACACAAAACTCATGTAATTATTTATAATCAGTACAAACTATGCATAAATACATAAACCCACATGATATAAAAAAACACAAAAAAAATAAAGTACAAATCTTTTGATCGAATTTCAACAGACAATGATAGGAAAACGGATCCATAAGTCAGAAAGTCCCAGTGCAGATGCAGCATTTTAAGAATGCAAACACCAAAGGAGAATACCCCTTTCATACATTAACAAAAAGTCCAGAATATCCCTTTTATACATCAACAAAACTGACGTTCATCTAAGTTATTACCAATAAAATCTCTCGCATAAAAAATAAACTCGAAAGCAACGCATGGATGACTAACCTCAACTTAAATGAAGATGATGGACAATGGATGAGAGCAAAGCATAGACGATGGATGATGAATAATGGAAGAAAGAAGACCGATGACGATAAAGAAGAAAAAGAATAAAAAAATGTCGCAGGGGATGGGGATGGGGAGGCTTCGGTTTTAGTTAAAACAAAAATGACATCGTTTTCTTTTAATTAAAAACGTTGAAGCCAACGACCAAAACGACGCCGTTTAACTTTAAATTTTACCAATGAAAAGATAGTTATGTCGATAATTTACCTACGAATGTTGCTTCCGTCGGTATATCCCGACATTTACTTTTGCTACCAACCATTACCGCCTATTTTTATGACAGCCTTCACTTTTGCATCGTTATATTCCTTCTGCAAAATTGCGAGCATAATTTCCATACACCTTTACTGACAAATATTTTTTCTATTGCAAAATACCATTTTTTTTACAAGTTTATCGACAGAAAATCAATTTCCGTCGCTAATTACTATAGGATTTTTTCTGATAGTAATTGGTAATTTCTTATAGTGTTGAGAGAGGATCCTTTGTATACTTTAAAGGAAGTAATAAAGGTTGGCATTTGTTGTATCTCTTTTGTGTTTATGTTGCCAATAATATTATAATTCTTTCGTAGTTTCTTACAAAAGTGTGAGAGTTAAACATAGTGAGGGATGTGAGGCGTTCGAAAATAAGGTTGTTGATCAACAATCATATGGAATGGCTGAATCTTACTTTTATGGACCTAAGTGAGACGTGTAAAGGAGTAAGTGTGACTTACGATAGAATTTTGGTGCTTAGAAGACCTTTGTAACACCTTCCATAAACCAATATTCTAAAAGGACTTTGTGGAAATTCACCCACAATGGATTGTTTCTAGTTTGCTTCTATCCATAGTTGCCCTTGTGTGTCATTTATTTAGCAGAATTGGACATCTAAGGATAGACATGCCAAGGTCCAGCTTCTAACACTTTTTAAGCACTCTCATCATAATTGAAGTTGAACATATACAAATCAACTTCATTCACCATCATGTTCACCAAACCTATGTTTCTCCAAGAAGAATTAGCCTGTTTATTAGCAATAGGAAATTCCAATCTTTTTTAAAAAAAGATACCTACTAGAGAAGAGCTCCACTTACTAGCTCCAAGTTGAAGCACCTCCAATGGCACCCAGTTGCTAACTCAACTTACCTTAGCTTACTCAAGTTTCTAGAATCTCCTACAATAGAGCTCCATGTTGTCTTTCCCTTCTCGGGTTCCTTTTGAGTCTCTAAAGTACCACTCAAAGGAAAGAACTAATAGGTGTAAATTATACTATGTTTTGCTAGATGTTTTAGTGTGTTTTCAATAATTTATTACATGATTATCATATGTATAAGCATAGAATTATGTTATTGTTAATGTTTATATATATTATAAGTGTTTGGTTTAAAGCAGGAATTGGATCTTAACTTTATGTTTCAAGAGTTGTTTGATGTGTTTGTTAGTGATGGAAACCAAGAAATTGAAAAATGAAGAAGGTGGAGGCTGAATGAAGCAGTGGGAGTCACAATCATAGCATAAAGGAATTTCTAGAAGCACAATTGTGACACTGACAACACTTCCTAGGTGCAACCTTTTTCACATCTTTTAAGGTTTAGGGGCATTTTTGGAACCGAATGAAATGGAGAAACCCTAGAAACAACCCTAGGACCCTAAAAACCAATTAAGAATGTGAAAAAAAATTTAAAAAAAATGTAGAAGCCATTTAATCAAAGTGGTAGGTCAAGAACAACATAAGGAAATTCCATCTTTCAAGGTCAAGGAGCAAATAGAGTTTTATTCTTTTTCCTTTGTTTCTTTTGTTATTATTGATTGTAATTGGATTTTTAAGATGGTTATCATCTTCATGAAGTTATAAATTTCAAATTAGGGATTATTCTAAATTTATTTTGTGACTTTCGTCTTTATTTATTCAATACAAAATTCTAGTGTTGTGATAATTGTGCATGCTCATACTTTGACAACAAATCGAGAGAGTAAGTCAAAAGTAATTAGAATAGGTTGTCAAACGAGAGTTGGCAATTTAATAAGTCATGCAATTATTAAATTAATGATCATTCAAAAAGAGATATAGTGTGAAAACTTGATTATCTAATAGATATCTTTAGATCTAATTGAAAACGTTAGGAAGATTTATGAAATAAGAGGTTGCAAAATCAGGAATTTCGAATTCAATTAGGGTTAACTGATTACATCTTGAGAGAGACTAATCAATCCCTTAGGAAATATAGGATCGAAACATAATTGGATCAATAAGAAAATGAAAGAATAAGTCCTGAGAATTCATCCTTAATCAAACCCTAAATAAATTGTTAGCTCATTATTTACTTGATTTAGTTTTGCTTTATTATTCTATTTCAATTTATGTTATTTATTTTTGTTAAAATCATTTTCTTTTGACCTTATACAAAGTTAGGTTCAAATTGGTTCTTGCATAATTGTCGTGGGAATGATACCTTTCAGTACTAAAATATATGGTCCATATACTTGCGGGTATTAAGAGTTTTATTCAATGTAAAACTTGCTCAACATTTTTTTTGCTAGGGATTTTATCATTAGGAAGATTTTGAATTCCTTTGATTTAAGGAATTGTTATTCTTTTTTTTGCGATTGAGGTACCCAATCCCAAGAAATAAAACAAAAAAAGAAACAAAAAAGAAAGCTTAGGCACAAAGTAGAAGACACATCAATCTAAACATTACAAGTTAAGAATGAGGAATATAAAAAGTTAATGCCAAGAAGAGATAGAAAGGACGATGGTGGACGAAATTCATCACAGAGAGTAAAGGAACCTTATGGATTTCATAAGGCTAAGGTTTAATGCCTATCATTAAGGAATTATGCGATCACCATTACAAACGACACATAATTTGTTTGAAGAGATAGCAAACAATAGTTGTCTCTGGACATCGAAATGAAGTAGATAACATTCAACCTTCTAGGATCTAAAAGGAATGATTGCTGCAAATTCAATGACAGCATTGTGGGCTAATATCAATAACCTCACCAAGTAATTGAATAGCCTGACAGCTACCTCTTTCTCTCCATTCAAAGCAATTCAACATAAATGTGGCCTATACAGACAAGAGAGCCATATCACAGTTGATTGCTTCTTAGTAGAAAATAACAACGAGCAGCAATAGAACCTTAATGGAGCATAATTTGGTCAAGGAATTCATCATCCTTACTTGGTCAGGGAATTCATCATCCTTACTTTAACACATACAATTAGGAGTAGCAGAAACACCTAGATTTCTTTTAGTCTAACAATGCAAGGAATTAAATGGGAACTCAAGGCCTACTAAAATTTTAACAAAATGAGTCCAGATCATGGGATTCAAAATTGGACAAACTCATAAGTATAGCAGGGAAATTTGAGCAAATAACATAAGATAATACCTCTTCCATTCATAACTTGGAGGTTCAAATTGGCCATCTTGCCAATGAATTCTCTAAGAGAATTATGTGAAGCCGTTCAAGCAAAATGGAAGTAAATATAAGAGAGCAATTTAAGGTTATCACAGTTAGCAGTGGGACACAACAAGAAGAAACAACAAAAAAACAAGTTGACCCCACCTTATAGAGTACCAAGAGAAGAAGGAAAAGGATGAAGAAAAGAATAAGGAACCCCCCCCCTTACGTTCCACCTCTACCTTACCCCAAAAAAATATCATTCCCATAAAGACTTCAGAAGAACCAATTGGATACACAATTTGCAAAGTTCATAGAAAACCTAAAGAAATTGCAAATTACCTTACCCTTTTTGGAAGCTTTGAACTTTCTCAAAGACATATTATTAAGCAATCAGACTTGGGATGACAATAAAATGGTTTTCCACGACAGAAAGTTGCAGCTCTTTAATTACCAACCACATGCCCTCTCAATTGATATATCAAAGGAGTTTTACCATACCATATGTAGTTAGTATTTTAGAGTTTTCTAAATGTTTATGTGACTTAGGTGCATATATAATCTAATGCGTTTGTCAAATTTCAAGAAATTGGGGTTAGGAGATATGAAACCAACTTTTATGCTTATTTAGTTGGTGGATCAATTGATAAAGAAACCATTTGGCATGATGGAGGATATGCCTATAAAATTGGACAAGTTTATAATTCCTGTGGATTTTATCATTTTAAACTTTGAAGAGGATAAAAAATGCCTACTAATTCTTGGTATACTATTTTTAACACTAGACGAGCTTTGGTAGATGTTCAAGAAGACAACCTCATTCTTCGAATTGGTTATGAACAAGTGAAATTCAATATGAATAAGGTATTAAAGAATCCAAAAGAGGGCATTTCATTCATGAGAATTGATGTAGTCAAATCTTTAAAGGAAGAAGAAGAGAACGAAGAAAAGATGACAATTTTCAAGAGTTTTCCAAGGAATCTTTTGATTCGGAATCATAAGAGGATAGATAGATGTCATGGACTCAATCAAATTCTCTTTTGTGACGATTGAATGCACCCCATCTAGTATTCAGAGTTTGCCTCGATTTGGTACTGCTCTCGCGGCCCGTACCCAGGTGCAGGTAGTCCGCATCTTCACAGACAAGTCTATTTCACTGAGCCTCTCTCCGAGATAGTGCCCAGATCGTTACGCCTTTCGTGCGGGTCGGACTTATCCGACAAGGAATTTCGCTACCTTAGGACCAAGAAGGTCAACCTCTTTCAAATATACAATATGGATTCTGGCAATGCAATGTAGTTGGACTCTCATGTCGATCCGAATGAATCATCCTTTCCATGGAGGTCAGACGAAGAAAAGATGACAAAGGATATAGAGGTTAAAGAAAATATGAAAGTCTCCATTTAAGAGGTGGAAGAAGAAGAAGAGACGAGGGTGACTGAGGAAGAAAGAGAGAAATCCACCCTCTCACAGGAAAAACTGTTGGAGTCAATAGGCATTTAAGGTAGTTTCGTTATTCCCTACTTTATTGACAATTTGTTATAAAAACGAACGTTATTGAAATTATTATGTTTTCTTAATTTGATTAATTATGTCCATCTAATTGTCTTCCAATATATAGCTTATTTACAGGCTACAAAACTAAAATTAAGCAACACAGGTGGAAGCAAGCCACTCATAATAGACCCAAGTTGAGTGTAAACATAAAGAGTACGTCAAGCTAATAACGTGAAAGAAGCACTACTTGGGGGGCAACTCAAGAATTAGGATTTTTATTTTTTATTTTTATTTTATTTTATTGGTACATTGTTATTTCTATTTTTTCTAATGTTTATTTTTAAGGGAGTGAATTGTAGAAATTTATGGCATAGAGTTTCTACAATTCCATTACCTAAACCAACACAACCGAAACACTATAAGTATTCTTGCTCTATTGTTTTCTTTGTTTCTATTTATCTCTATTTGTATTGTTTTACTTTCCACATTTAGGACAATGTATTGTTCAAATGTGGGGATGTATATGCAAGTGCATATCATGTGTGTATGAATTTTGTATTTTTCATGCGTTAGTCATTTTTTTATTAGGTTGAAATGTGTGAACAATTTGTTGCATATGTGTGCACTATGTGAATGTGTCAATGACAAGAATTGAATGGAATTAGTTTACTTTTGAACATGGACATTTAAATTGAAAACGCATATTAACTTATGAATTTTGTGTCTTAAGTGTCTTTAGGATGAATGCGTATGTTAATTAGGATATGACACTTATTCTTTCACTTTGTGATTTTTGTTCGTATATATTTATTATTAGAAGTCAATTGAATTGATTAACATTACTAGCGACCTTTCATGAGAATAATTGACTAAAAAGAAATGAGGTGCTAAGAAATTAAAATATAAAAAAGTTTGTTAAATAAATTACTATTATGTTGGCCCTTTTTTTAAAAAGAATGGGTTAAGAATAGAGATGGTAGTCAATTGAGAGTTGTGATATAGCTTAGTAATTGGGGGCATTCACGATAAAATGTTTATCCTTGCATCAAAAGGCTATAATGACGCTCCAACCAAGCTAAATAAAAAAAAAAGAAATGTGACCTAGTTGAGTAACCAGGGAAAATTCATGACAAGGTGTTTGCTTTTTCGTCAAAAGACTAGGTTATCGTTAAAAAAATTCAAAAGAAAAGAAAATAAAGAAGAAAACAAAATTAGTGTTTCAATAAATAAACCTACTGATCTTTAAAAAATAGCAAGTGCCATAGGTGTATGAATATGGTGTTAATATTTTGATTGATATTTATGTTTAAATCAAAGCAATTAAACATGGAAGGAATAAGTTAGTAAGTTGGCAGAATTTGAGTGATTGATGTTTGAGGGTAAGTTAAGTCCATAAGATTTGATGCCATTGTATCATTATTGTACAATGCTAGGTTTAAATTAGTTTTTACATAATCCTTGTAGAAACGATACCTTTTGGAACTAAAATAAATAATTTGTATACTTGTAGATATTAAGAACTTTATTTTATATAAAACTTGCTCAACAGGAACTTAGTGGAATTAAGTGGATTAGGATGTGTTGCATTTGGTAGGTTTTTGTGTTTAAGCTTGGTGGTATGTCTTTCTTAAGGGTAGTCGTAAGCATTGTTGGTTAGGTTGCTATTTTGCGAAGGTTTTTATGGTTGTTGGAAGAAAACAAGTTGCTATTGGTAAATGGGGGACAGGCTGGTTTAATGGTTGTTCGGTAGGAGGGGGAGACTCTCATTTTAGTTATGTTAATTTTTGCAACGAGAGTTGGCACTTTAATAGACCTACAAATGTTATATTAATAAAGAATTGAAGAGAGATCTTAATTGTGAGTTAATTATCCTTAGGATTGCTTCAAATCCAACTAAGTAGTTAGGAGTAGTTTTGTGAATCAAGACGTTACAATTCAATTGTTATATATTTCAATTGAGATTACTTAATTAGATCTTGAGAGAAGGTAATCAAAACATTAACATAACTAGGATCAAGCATAATTGAATTAACAAGATAAAGGGAAGATGAAAAAAAGGATATAATAACCCTAAATTTCCATTATTGATCAACTTCGTTCTTATTACTAGCTTCACTTATTCAATTGCTTTGTTTTATTAGTTTATTTCAATTTTAGTTAATTTATCTTAGTTCAATTAATTTAATCTTTTACTACCTTAGATAAAGTGCATTTAATTTGTTAGGTGACTAATCCAATCCTCATAGGGCCGATATCTTTTATACCATAAGATACGATCTGTATACTTGCAGTATTTAATGTTAACTAAGTAAAAATAACAAACAAGTTTTTGATGTTGTTGTCAAGGATTGAGTTTAGAATCTTATACAATTTAAATTCTTTTAATTTAATGACTTTACTACTTTTCTTGTGTGATTGTAGGTACATTAACATAAGAATCATGAAGAGAAACTGAGCAACTTGAAGAACTTTTCTTCCAACCCACTGTAGACATTACAACATGGATGGGAGTTACTTTAATTCATATATTCTTTGTTGGCAAAACTGGCCAAATTAGTTTTAGACAAACAATGCAGGAAATAACAAGAGAGCACAAGGTCCACCAAATTTTCAGCAAGATAGGCTTGGATCCTTGGAGTCAAAGTTGGACAAGTTATTGGACAAGCTAAGCTTTAGGTTTGATTGCCAAGATGAAATTCAGAAGTGGATGGAAGCCAAATTTGATCAAATAATGAAGAACCACTCCTCTTCATAACTTGGAGATTCAAGTTGAGCAACTTTCCAATGCATTATTAGCAAGGAATGTGGGGATTCTTCCATGTAACATGAAAGCACAACCAATATCCTTATGGTGTTATGACATTTATGGGGGGTAACCATTACAATCATCAATTTCAAGCACCAGATTGTATGTGGGAGCATCCATATTGCATGTAAAACTGGCCATAGAATACAACATATGAGTATATTGATAATGAGTTGGATATAACATCTTATTAAAGCCTATTAATGCCTTAGAGAAAAGAGGAAACAAAGGTCAATGTCATGAATAAAGTTATTCAAAAAAAAAGAAAGAAGAGCAGATAATAAGGGAAATAGAGGTTGAAGAAGAGAAGAACCTGTTCAAGAAGAGAAAGTGGAAGTGTGGATAATGATTGAGGAAGAAAAAGAGTAGTTCACCTTCTTACAGGACAAACTTTTAAAGTCAACTGAAGATTCAAGGAGTTTTATTATTTCCTATTTTATTGACAGTTTGTTACCAAAAATTTTATTAATGGAATCACTTGAATTTCTTAATTTGATAAATTATGTCCTTATTGTCTTACAACATGTGGCTTATTCATAGGATACTAAATTACTATGTGGAGAAAAGGGTGGAATCAAGCCACTAATTATAGACCCAATTTGATGGTAAGTAGGAAGTGTACATTAAGCTAATGACGTTAAACAAACATTGCTTAGAAGGCAACCCAAGAATTAAGATATGTTTCATTTTTATTTTCTTTTTATTTTATTAGTGCTTTGTTATTTTTCTCTACTTTATGTTTATTTTATAGAGAGTTGAATTAATGGATGTTCATGACATGAAATGTGTCTAAGTTCCGTCTCCTACACCATCACTACCCCAATTGCCATAGTATTCTTGCTCTTACTTTTTGTTTATTGTTATTTCTCTTGATTTTTATTGTTTTCATTTCCACATTGAAGATAATGTGTTGTTTAAGTGTAAGGACGTATATGCACTTGCATGTGAATTGTGAGTGACTTTCTATTTGCATTTGTTGTGCCAAAATAAGTTCTAAAACACCTAGGCTATCCCACTCGCAAGTATATGAGGTAATTGTAGTCAAGTACCTAGGGTCGTCTCTCAAGGAGATGAAATTGGTCCACTTAAATTAACTTTAAATAAAAATAAATGCAATCCTAGACACTCTAACCCAATTTATTGAGAAAAGAATTTAAAGAATATAAAATAGAATACAATAAAAAGTAAACTAATTTAATTAGAGACAAAGAACGGTTTGATCAATCAATGCAGTGAGCTCCTAAGAAATTAATTTCACTAATTTAATCTCCTATACATAGCTAATATGCGGTTAACTAATTATAAGTTTATTCCATAACACTTTGTGATTATTGCTATGAAATGCGTAAGACATTCACTTTAATTCATATTTGTTTAGGTACAATTCAAAAGCATAAGACCTAAAGTGAGTTGAAAGCACATTCTTCTTGATATTCACACTCACTTATCTTTATAGAGAAAGAAGGAGAAGCATTAGAGCAAGACGAGACAAGAAAATGCATAAAATGAAAAACATATGTTAAAAACATCAAGCATGAAGAGTGCAGAAAATTGCTCATGGCCATGACATAAAAGTCATGGGCGTGAGCATGTTAGTCATTCCCATGACTTATTTTTCATGGGCATGACACTTCATGCACGCCCATGACAACATAACTCACGCCCCTGACTTTGAAACATATCACCCGAAAACCAAGTTTTCACTATAAATACAATGTTGCAATGGTACAAAACCCATGAAATGTTTATGAAACATTTGGTGGAGGGAATTCTTGGTTTTGTAAAGGAAGAAGGAGCAAACCTCTCATCCTTTCGAGACCTATAGAGGGATAAGCTTCCCAACACCAGTCCAAAGGTGATATCGATGTCGAAGAACCTGGTTAAGCATTCTCTCTTTGTATTTATTGTTCTTTCTCTCTCTAGGAATTGTTTAGGTTATCATATTCTTAGGATTTAGGTTTTCATGTATGAATGATCATATTCTTGTTATCATTAGATTGTTTATGTATGAACCTATTGTTAAAATCTTGAACACAATCAATAATTGTTGTGTTTGGATATTGCTAGAATCTTCAGTCCATAATTGTTATGTTGAGATTCATTTGTAGAAACCAATGACTTTGAATTATTAGGGATACAATTCATAATTGTTGTGTTTACGATTGGTATCGAATCATTAGAGATAATATAATCTAGGTTAAACGAACTGAGTGTATATGGCTGTTGCCTTTATTAATCTGCTTTCCTTACTCGTAATGTGGCTATCTAATTAAATCTGGAGAGCTTGTTCTATGTTGTTCAATAGCTTGGTTCGGTTAAAAAGCTTGTTTTAATTGAACACAACCTAAGAGAAAATTGAAGTTAATAGAGCTTATCGTTAACTTACGATTAATAGTTTCTAGGAAAGGTATGAAAACAACAATTCATCATTTTAACGTTTGCATAAGATTATATGATCTTAACTAATATTTGCAAACAAGTTCTAGAGTTCCTTAATCTTGAAAGAGCACTCTCAACAAAGACCACTTGATTTTGGTGTTCAAAGAGGCTCAAAATCTTACCAAAGAAAGTGTCATTCATCCATCACAACAAGTTAATGTCTTTTTAATCAAAATCCAAGTCAATCAGCCTAAACATGCAAGTATACTTATTCACTCATATTATGAATTTCTTGTAACATCCCGATACCCATGTTAAGGCTAGAATAGTAAATTATGAGAAATTTATGTCAAATTAGGAAAATGCACATCATGCATAAGTTAATTATGACATACACATTTATTTTGCACATTCATATGATTGTACAGGCATTCATTGGCATTTCTGAGTAAATTTGATTTATAAGTGAAAATTGTAGATTAAATTGGAGTGTAATAATTATGATTTGGCAATTTTGGTATATTTTGAATATTTTGAAATTTTTGGTGGATTATTTGCGTTAAAATTTTATTTGGAGAGTGTTCTTATTATTTTGGAATTTTTGGTGAATTTTAGAAATTTTCAAAAAAATTGGTATATTTTGGATATTTTGAAATTTTTGGTGAATTATTTTAGCTAAAAATTTATTTGGAGAATAATCTAATTATTTTGGATTTTTTGTGATTTTTTTTAAAATTTATGAAATTTTGGGGTATTTTTCGATTAAAAATAATAATAAGAAAAATAAATAGACTAGTTAAATTGTGTCAAGTGGTAGCATTATATAGTAACACGTTTCAACCATGCAAAATGCCACGGTGAAGTTCTCCTCTACTGTTGTTTATTCACAATGAAGGTTTTGACAAAAGCAAAATCTCTCCTTGCTTATACATCACCAAAACCAGCCCATATACATTGTTTTTTTCATTGATTCTTGTTGTTTGTTTGACCCACCGAAAAGCTTTGTCTACTCTTACTATTGGAGTTTTTGTTGGAAACAAGTAAGTTGTGCTTTCATTTTCATGGTTATATTAAGGATAAATGGCAAAGAGATGATGTTTTCATGCTTGTGGATGGGTGCATGCGTGAACTTTTTTTTGGTCTGTAAATTGATGTTAGAAAAAATGAAGAAAAGATGTAGAAAGTAAAGAAAAGACGTGAGTGATGTTCTGGTTTTTTTTTAGTGTTGTATTTGATTTTGCATTTGAGATGAAAAGAATGAAGATTTGGATGAAGTTATTGTTGGATTTTAAAACTCATGCAAAACCATATGTGCAGAAGAGTTGATAAACATATGCTCTGTTTTCCTAGTATATGTGTAAATGTTTGGGTTTTATTAAAGATGGGTTTAAGTGAGGTTAAAGTTAAATAGGATATAGAGCATAATGAGGTGTTGTGTTTTAAGGAGTAAAATGATAAAAAAAACGTGGGATGATGTAACAAAACAAAAAAAAAGAAGAGAAAGGTGCAGAAGTTACATAAATACAGTAGAGGGAGAAAGTGAAAGTGAGATTTCTGATTTTTGATGATCAAAGTATAAACCTTGGATTTTTGATTTGTTGTGAGTTGTTGAGCTGAAGGAAGAGTAGGAAAGTTGTTTATGTAATGGATGTAGTAGTTATGAAGTGTAAAAGTGGAAAAACATAAGGAGCTTTTGGTTGAGAAGATGAAGTTTGCGTGCTAGAGAGAGAGAAGGTGATAGTTTATATGTGTGGGTTAAAAACTAGAGTTTTTTATTGAACAGCCCTCAGTCTTTTGCTTTTAACTTTTTCATCCGAACTCCAAATAACTTGAAACTTAGACCAATGGATTACTAAGAAATTTTTCTTTCTCTTCATAAAAATTTAGAGTTATCTGAATTGATCTGAAATTGATTGATAAGATGAAAGTGTAGAAGTCTGTTGGAATGTTATGAATTGGAAAATTTTCATGATCATGCTTCGGTTTTCAAATTATAACTTGAGCTGTAGATTTCTGAATGAGTTGATTTTTAATTTATATTAAACTAAAGACATATTTATACAACTTTTGTGAAGAGGTCGAATTTTAATTCTGTCTCTATGATTTTCAAAATTGGCATGAACCTGAGTTTTAGCTTAAGCTGAAGCACTATCAGGGACAGAAATCATGTCCTGTGGTTATTGAATAAACTTATTTATATGGGACAAATTAGGCTGAGTTGTCTTCACCAAAGTTGTAGATTATTCTCTTAGCTTTAAATTGGTATAAAGTTTGTAATTTTTGAATATCTGAGGTGAAAGATATGAGCTGTGCAATTAGAGGATATGATCATGTACTAGCTAAAAGTTCAAATGTGTACAGTTTGAGGTATTTTGTGCATACCTAATTGAATACTGAATCAAATTGGATGATATTGGAGTCATTAGAAATTTAAGACATTGTAGAACAACTTTCCAGAAGGAAGTGTTGCCTAATTTCATCATTTACCTTACCAGATTAATTATGCAAAGTTGACCCAAAATTATGTGGGTAGAAAGTCTGAAGTGGTCAATTAGGTTATGAAATTGATTTCACATTGTTTTATTTTGCTCCAAATTATAAGTATCAAATGATATTCATGAGGGCTTTGATAGCTGATTGATTTGATGATGAGAATTATAATAAGATACTCGGAATTGACATTGAACAATGCATTCTGCATATTTTAGTTATTTGAGTACATGTGCATAAAGAAATATGTTTTCAATTGTGCAAAATGTGATATTTGTGAATGTGTTGTGTATGTTATAGAGGAGCACATCGGATGCCAGACATACATTGCCAGACCATCCAGGCAATAGCTTATTGGAGCGTACTGTGAGTCAACCTAGATGATTTCCTAGGATTGATTT
>JAOTBA010022986.1:0-21117 GCA_025629845.1 Erythroxylum squamatum
CTACTAAAAGTATCAATGAATAACATATTTCTAATCATATTAAGGACCAAGGGCATACTGGTCATTTGGAAAAATGTATCGTTCTGTCCTCAGCAACCAAACACATCTGTCCTCGAGACGGAGACAATTTTCTCTGTTCTGTCCACCATAACCAAACAGCTCACTGTCTCTATTTTTTATTTCGTTCCGTCTCCGGAGGTTCTGTTCTGTTCCGTCTTCAGCTACCGGAGACAGCAACCATACAGGCTGTAACGGGTCCTCAAAGCCCATGGTAATCGGGTGTACATTTTCTCCTTGGTGTTGTTGTCCCGCAACAGTTAGGAACTGCTTTTCAATTTGTTAGTGCATCTTCTAGTAGAGGTAGTTTTCATTTGAGGTTATGCTACTGTGTATGTCTATAATGCTATATATATCTCATCTAATTTTCTAAAATATGAAAACATGCAATTGCAGGGACGCATCCGGACAGAAAAATAATATGCTTAAGATGGTAATATCTTTAGTCAACTAAAATTTTATCTCATTATTTTGAAGCTTATTAAGTCTCTGCCATGAAAGCCTAAAAATTGATTTTTAATGCTTTTTAAAAATGTGTATCCCACCATGACACGTCAGCAATGACGTGGTACATGGTCCTACAAAATGATAAAAAATATTTTAAAATTTGTACAGAAAGGTTTAAATTTTTCGATAGGGTGAAGTTACACTTTAACATTTTTCTGTTAGAATTGTTTACTCCGAAATATTTAGGTCAAGCTTATCGATTGGTGCAAAACTTAAGGTCAAAAGTGATCCCTTATATGTTTGGTTCAGCTTTCTAATCTCATTTTCATCTCGTATTACCTTTCCAAAGCAGCCTCAAGAGTTAAAATCTGCTGTACCAAAGGAATGTCATATAGAATACCTTGTGCTAGTTAATACTTTTATGTTGATAGAGAAGAACAGAGAGCACTCTCATTAATACGGTTAGACGTGAAGAGTTTGTGTTTCAAAAACTTGTACGATACGGGACTTTCACCACACATCGTAAGAAAATAATTGGACAATACAATTAGGTAACTACACGTTTCTTCAAATGTTAATAATGGTAAACTAAAGAAAAATACAATTCTAATATTATTATAGGGATGAAAATGGGTCACTCATAAGTCAACTTTGTTAATTTTTTTAAAATAATTTTTTTAATTACAAATATAAAATAAAATTTTTTAATTAGATCCCGAGACTCAACTCTTCTAAGTATTTAAAATAATTAACTCTTGGGCCGGTTTAGGCCTGAGCCTAATTTATAGACCGACTCATAGAATACACTTTAATCTAGATTTATGCGTCAGTCCATTGTTATTCCTGTATTATTCTTCACAAAGAATAATATTTTTTTAACTGATCAATCCTATTAGTAAAACAGTTAGAACGATAATATAATCGCTTATGGTAATAGTCGATCGAGATTATGTCAACGATCGTATGGCTGTTAGAGAGTAAGTACAAAACCTACGGGTCGTGGCTCAGTTGGCAACACAGGCTGAGTTTGTGGGAAGAGCTCTCGGGTTCAATCCCCACTAAATACACCCGCAGGGAGGGGCATAGCCTTAACTGTAACCGATCCCCGAACCGAATTAGTCGGCCCAGTAGATTCGGATACCGAGGGTTTACCAAAAAAAAGAGAGTCAGTGCAAAGAACAAGAGATTGAAAGCAGTACCACTAAAGTATCACAACAAAACAAAGAGTAGACGACTTAAGCCCAACATACATAGGCCGGGATTGATGGTATGGGGTCTTCGGTACAACGCAGTTGGCTGCTTGTCAGTCCTTTCATGGTAGTCCCAGTTTAGCTATCTTAAGAGGCTCAACAAGTTACGTAGGCTTAAAATTTCAAGTTCCTCCATGCTCTGGTGTGGTGTATGCTATAACAGCTACGAATGAATGCTTGGAAGAGTGTAGGCAACTATTACAGTTAACTAATAGCAGAGCCAATCGAGTGCTCATGATCATCTATAGTTTAGCTTAAATACAGATAGCCCTTGAACTAGAATGAAACCATAAGAAATGTCTGACCATATAGTTGGCTATGAGAGTATCTGGTCGTGGTTACACTGAAGCATATTATAATGAAAAAACATATAGAATTTTCTTAGTTGCGATGCTCGAGTAACATGAACATTTCATACAAAATTGTAAGGAATATGCAAATCAACTTCTAATCTAGAATGCCAAGTGAATTGGCTAAGTAGAAATATTAGTTATCGAATCACTACATAACAATTCTAGAATTTGATACATTGCAGCTGCTATTCCTATATACACTTACTATTCGCAACTATAACTGGTCAAGTGTATTAAACTTATATCAATCAGGACCCTGAACATTAAAGAATATAATCTAACAGAACAAGTCATGATCCTCTATGCCTATTCTTCATTGAAAATCGCCTAAAGTTGGCTCTAATTCCCCCACTCGCTGAAATCTGACGAAGTTGATCCAGTTCCTTCATCTGGATCTTCATTTCGTTCTCCACTGGCTTCCCTGACTCTACCTTCATCCATATCCCCATTTATATATTCCCCAACATCAATATCACCTTGGTCACCATCATCTTCATCTAGGTAATTCCCGTTTTCGTTTTCCTCATTGACATCAATATTAGTGCAACTTCCATCCATCAAACCACCACCGAAGCCACCATATTCATGAACTGCGAGATCATATTCATTTCTAGGTGTATGGTTGTTGTTATAATCAGACCCTTCTGAGCTGCCAGCATTTTCAGTGTCCTCCACCTGATGCCTTCTTTCTTTAGCATTCCACTCATCCCCAATCAAGCCTTTTGGTGAATTTTCATTGGTAACTTGTTTAGAAATGTCTCCTTTGGAAGCTATATCGATTGCTTTCTTAACTGATTTTTTCCGACTTCTAGTACTTCGACGTCCACACTTACGCCCTCTTGCACGCGGTTGTAACTTCCATACCAGTTCTTGCCTTAACATACCACTTTTCGTGTTGCTTGTTCTTTTGCTAGATTCATATCTGGAACCAATGGCCCCCTTTTGAAGTCTTCCAGCATTTGTAAAGGTGTGCCTCCTACCCTGCTTCCCTCGTCCGTGGTACAACCCCCCAAAACCAATCCAACTCTGTTCTGAAAATCCACCTTGACGAGAAGTTTCAGCGGTTTTATCATCCTGCATGCTGTTGGCAACAGTCTGCTTGGTTGAAAGCTTCTAAAAGACAGGAAAAAAATTCAATTCAGAAATATTCCTCAACCAATTAGTACGTGACTAAAAAATAAAATTGTGTTCATAGTGGCCCTTATGTTTGGGAGGGTAGGGTAAGGAAGTATAACATGACATGTAGAAGACGATAGTAAATATGAGTCATATACAATACATGCCGGCGATCCTAAAATGTTTCACTCAGTACACAAATGTAGAACATGATAGGAAGTAGATATAAGTCATATAATACAAGTCAGTGATCCATTGTTTCACTCTATACATGGAAGAAAAGAGGTGATGCCAATAACTGGAGGATAGAGTTACATTTTGGCCAGCTGTGACATATAAATTAAGAACTTTGACATATCATAGGTATGGTTTCCGAATGTGAATTATTCCCAGTAACCTATCAAACATTTCCAAAATCAATGGAGGCTTGAAAGTTAGGGGTGAAAACAGAAGAAAGTCTTTCAAATAAAACTGAAAGTAAAGGAACCCATTGTTCTTTGTTACCACTTCTTCCTTTGATTGGTGGAGGTGTCAATTGAGATACACGACATGGTAATCTTTCAGAACCCCTTCCCATCCACTCATAATCAGGACCCACGTTGACTACTCTACAAATTCCAAAAGGATATAATTCACTGGACCCTGTCAGGTTAGTTTTAAAGCCAAGAAACACGGGACGTTTCAACAAAGTGTTTCTTATGCATACATATGCAGTTAAGTGATGACATACTACTAGGGCTTGGCCTAACTTATAATGTGGTAGAAGTACCTCTCCTCTATTAAGGTCCAAACTTGGTGGGAACATAAGGAAAGGAGCGAGAGAATACTTGGCTAAAATACTTGGCTCAAATTAAGTCTTATGTACACCCCCAAAAAGTTCGATGATCTCACCAATTCAATTTCCATTAAATTCCTAGTTTTATCATGTAACAAATAGTTTTGCAGCTTTAAAGAGGACATATAATGGTTGGCATACAAAGATACATTTTACATCTGTAATCATTTCATGTATTTTTCTGCCTTTCGAGATCGTTTACTATCTTTTTTCAAGAAACACTTGATAGCTTCAATAGTATGTGCCTTCTCCACTGAGGCATATTGCAACAACATTGCTTTCCAAGGATGAAATAACAGACAAAAACTTACAAAAGAACCCCATAAGAAGTCCTGTCTCCTGCAGAAAACATAAAATTTAAACCATATCATTCAAAATTTCAAAGAAATTACTCACAATAACTATGCCATTGCTCCTGTCCTTTTGAATCGCCACTTTCTCATGTACCATGCAGGATATGGATGAATCCAATTGCAGAACTCTCAAGGCGACAGCTGCAGTTGTCTGTGGTAACCATGGCAGCACAGGAATTCTTTCTATACTGGAAGAATCATTACCTTCAGATCCAGGTGAGAAAGTTGAACCAAGAAGCTCACTTGTTGTTTCAAAATTTGGAGACAAGTAATCTCTCTTTATTGCAACCTCCAACAGTGTAAGAATCTAAGAATAAATTACAAACTTCAGCAGCGTCTCCAATAGAAGATTCAAAATGGAAACTGTAACGAAAGCCAGTATTGCAAATGCACATACACAAGAATCAAACAAGAAGGTATCGAAGATACTAATAAGACATCACAGAGCAAAAGCCCCAAAGTATTTTAGGATCCTTATGAGTAGGTTCTAAATGCAACGGAGATGGTTACACCTAAATTCTTGGAACAACAGTCAGAATCTATGTATATATATTAAAGATAATACAAAGAGAAAGATATTCTCTTATTTTCCACATAAGACAAAATTTTAACATTGTATAACAACTAGGATTGTGACTTATGTTACATAAATTCCTAAATTCGATTGAATTTAAAAAACTTATTGTATTAATATTTTTAGCTAACATTAAGAATTCATCTCTTCCAACTTTTTTTTAACATTCAACTCATTAATTTAATTAATTGACTTATTATTCAGTCAGTGGTTATATAAAAATATTAAATATTAATTAGTAAGAATTAACTATTTATTAATTAATTATTAAATAAGAATCTTTTTTGGTTTTGTAATCTTTTAACATTACACTAACTCTTAAATATGAAATTAATTATAATAAAATTTTCACTATAGCAATCTTACCATGTATAAAAAGACTTAACTCAATTAAATACCATGTGGGATAATAGATGAAAATTCAAATAAAATACTTTATTTATGTTACTTAATGAATTCTCTCAAATCACATCATCCTCTTAATTATAACTACATTAACCTTTTAAGATACAAAAGATTAACAAAAAAAAAGACCAATTAAAAAGATGGGAGTATCACTTTTTCTAGAAATAGATTTATAGTCTTATATTGTTTTATATTACAAAAGTGATGAAAGAAACATAACAAGAAATACCTTCTATTAGTTTCTTATTTATAATATTATGATTATAGAAGTTATAGAAGTAGCTACGATTTTTCAGCTTCATTTTTAGTTTAGCTAATGTAATTATGTTTTTGTTATAAATAGAAATAAAAAGAGTGTATCTTTATATTTTATTTGTCATCTAATATTTAATTTAAACATAGAAGTGCATTTGATAGATAGAATAAATGAGGAAATATAAAAATAAAATAGTTTTTAAATAACCACAGAAAGTGCTGGTTTGCGATTATTATTAAAAAGTCAAATACCTGATGCTGATGTTTGATAAATGATTTCTAGTCATAGTGCCAAAAAAAACTTCACTAGACCATATTTGGACGTCTAGAGGACTGCTTTAGCTAGGATAAGATATATAATATTAATATTCCTAAGATTATTTGAAAAATCAACTACTTTTCCAATCTAATTAAGAAGACAAACTTTCTGAAAGGTAACAACAAACCAAGAGAAAGTTTCTAATTAAGAACTTGTCTGCTTCTCAAGCCTGCCATAATTCCCAGGAGCATTGTGGAGGCCTTGCACCTTTGTTTATGCTTTGCTGACTCATCATTATAGTGATAGAACATTGTTTATATATGTATTATGTCATAAAAATATTAAAAGGAAACACAACAATAAAGCCAACATAAACCTGAAGAAGTTCTTTAGCTGATGCTGAGGACCACAGCTTTAAACCCCATGATTTTCTATAGTCATTGGTCCAAACAGGTAAAAGAGCTTCTGATGGAATTGACACCTGCAAGCACACAGAAAATGTAACAACAAACTGCTTCAAAACAAGGAGGACGGAAGCAAAGAACAGATCATTAAAATCATCAAGCTATAATTTACAACTCAATGTTTTTAGCTGTCTAAAATCGTCACTTACCTCGATTAAGGCTAACAGCAATTTCAGTAATCTGATTCCGAGTGGGGAGGCTGAAGCAAACAAAGAGCTATCCTTGTCCATGATATGTTTATCTTCATGATTACAAAAGTTCAAGTTGCTTCCAGATGCTTCATATGTCTTATGGCAAGGACATTGTTTGTCCTCGTAAAAAACAATATCATGACAGTAATCACAAACACTTAGGATCTGTTCACATCTTTTATTCCCACACTTCATGGAACGTAAAGCCAAATGATTAGCACATTCATTCCACATCCACTTCTCAAAATCTTGATACCTCTTGAAGATATGATTTTTCTCAGCCTCAGTCCTTCCTATCTCAATTCTGAAAGATGTCGATGGCGCATTCATATCCAAATCTGCAACACTTTTCGAGTTGCTTGGGATGTCAATATTAACACTGATATCAGAATCAGAAGTAATTCCAACTGCTTCTGCTTGCACCGGGTCTCCACTTTGCTTCTCCATGTAAGTTTGTTGTGTGTTCCTCCTGACAACCTTTTTAAAAGGAACCTCAATCTTCTGTAACATCATATGCAAATAGGATTCCCTAATACCTCGTATATCCAAAGATGCCAGCAGAGAATCAAAACCCTGAATGCAAATGTTGAACAAACAATCAAAACCAAGCACCATATAGCCAACAAGATGGATACAAATATTAGGCATTCCAAGAAACAAACACAAAAAATAAAGTGTAAATGATTCATTTGACCTACTCATATACCAATTAGCAAACAAATCTCCCTAAAAAAGTGAAAAGAAAAAGAATTTGCAGATTGCAAATGATTCTCGCTTTTTCTTCCATTACAAATGTTGTGCCAACTAGAGGATTTGCCAGCTACACAACATATCGGAAGCATAAACCTTGATTAAGATCATATACTATCAAAACACATTCAAAGGCAAGCAGTTATGTAACAAAAGAAAATATGTATTAATCATATTAAAAAAAAAAACCTCTTCTGTTTCAACAAGCCTCCAACGACCATCATGTAACTCAACAAATATCCTGCCACATCCAGGATCGTTGTGAGAAGAAGACGTGGTAAACTGCCAGTACCGATTACGCCTGCGATCCAGGCCAAGAGGCAATGATCTATAGGCATACATCTCTTCTGCTTTTTGAGCAATGAAGGATTTCAGTTGAGAGCGTGACCTTTCAGCCACCTGTCCTAATTGTTGGTTGGAGAGATTATCTGGACAAGCAGAGGAATCTTGAATTTCCACATTCCTCTCAGAAGGTATATTATTGAGATGATTGTTGATACCCTGCAAGACAGTTAACTGTTCTTGCTGAACTATATTAAGTGGCAACTCACTAGATTTCTCTTCGTCATTAATGCATGAGCTTTCCTTACACTCTGAAGTGGACATTGTAAGATTAGGCTCTATCTTGTTCCCCACAAATGGTGGATAATGCATTTTTACAATGTATTCCTCCTTCATTCGACGTTTATCAAGCTGTGCCTCTGCCCACATTTGCTTTTTAAGAGCATTTGCAGCTTCTAATCGTTCCTGAAAATTTTCATGTCAGTAGGCCAAGAAGCAAAAAACATGACTCTAAACTTGCACTAATAGAGAAAAGGTCATACCTCAAGGACAATGCGTATGGAATTACCTTCAATTGCCACACCTATCAACGCCACAAGAGCATTAAGGCGCTCTTCAACACTCAGATCAGAATAATTTGCTTCAATAAGTACCTGAACCCAAGGTTCCCCAAGATTACTTTCATCAACATTATCCCCTTGATCAAGATTAGTGCAGACTTCAGCAACCCCAACAGATTGATCACTAGAAGTATCAACATCCTTAGCATCATTTAAGCCTTCAGCATGCACTTCTTCATTATCATCGACACCATCGGGAGTTCTTAAAACCTCATTAATCTGTTTTCGGTTTCTGAAGGCAGTTTCAGAATTAAATTCATTCCCCTCCAGATAAGCCTCTTCCTTGGGTTTTAATTCAGTAACCAAGTCATCAATTTCAGGGTCGTCTGGCCCATCACTTTCAGAATCTTCATCTCTTTCAGCATCTTCAGCGTCTTCTCCATCTGCAAAACCACTAAATACTCTGATTCTTTCTCTGGCAGCAGCAAGAATTGCATCAGCATCAGTAGGGTCCTTCCTATAGGCAGGACGTACACAATATGTTGACGGCGCTGTTCTCTCAAAAAGTTTTGTATCCCTCGACAACGCAGCAGCAACTGAAGCTTCCGGTGTCTTGCTTGTTGTAAGATCCCTCAGTCCAGATCTCTGAATCTTGTCCACAACTTCCAGTATTGTCAGACCATTGCTTCCCTCAAGAGAGAGAACATGAAATGCTGCAAACTTAACAGTTCCAGGAGTCAAACGATGCCTAGATCTGCGTGTATTAGTAAATCCTCTTTCTTGCATTTTAGCAACAGCGTTTTCAACTGCAGCTCCATTGCGTAAATTATTAATCACATCTTCACCATCATTACCCTGAATTTTTAACAGACCAATGTACAAAAAGACCATCAAATTGATTGCAACAGCAATGCAAATTTATGAAAAAGTAACCTCATACATGTCTGTGCATATCTTATATGGTAAAAGATTATACTACCTACACTAATTTGTGGTTCTTGGATAACAGTATGAAAACAGAGAGGAGATTAATAATCATAACGGCTTTCCAAATGACATAAATCAGTCAAATTAGCTCCAAATTTCTGTCCAATAATTTTTTACTCCAATCTTTCAATGGAAGACCCAACAGGCACTTCTATTGACGTCAATCATCAAAAATTATTTCAATCAAACTGCATTTGTAAGATACAATGGGGTGCCTTCTGATCTGTCACTCAAAAGAAGATAGCCAACCAAATTAACAAATACAAATAGTTCTGCTCTATTAAACACAATATACACACTTAGGCTTATAGCATATTTGATGCATGAGTAATCATAGTAATCTTAGCTTGGTCATTTTCAAAATGATCAAATCCAAAAGCTTAAGCTGTTAGATGAGGTCCAAAAGAAATTCATACTCGGACCTCCTTTCACAAAATGCGGGTGTTAAGTTCAAGTATGTTCCAAATAAGGAACCAATTACTAGTAGTAGTTACAATTTTCTATTTGAAGGACACCTTGCCTAGTCAACAAAGCAAAAAAAGATAGACGCCTAACAACCTACTTAGCGGAGAAAGACTCTTCTAATTCGGGAAAAGTTCTGTTGAGAAATGCTCAAACTAATGGACTTCTTGAACCTCAATAAAGATGATTTGTAAGTTGACATCTTAACTTCATCAATCTACAAACCAGCAACATAAGACTCTTCTAGCTTGGAAAAAGTTTTGTGACACACGTCCTAAGAAAAAATATTAACAAATCCCAAAACCACCATCATGAAGGATGATGTTAGACCATTCAATTAGAATTCCAACTAAATATGACTTGAAAGTATGCTTAGTTTCTTTTAGTTAAAATCTAATTAGAACTTACAGTTTTAAGGTCGTAGTAAATATTATCTCTATAAAGATCCGTCTTTATAGATGCCTTCATTATTGTTATAGAAAGTTTTCGGAATAATTCATTCATTATTGAAATTCAGGTATTCACTTGCTCTTCCAAACCTACTTTATGTTTCTTCTCCACCATTCTCATAAGTCTTCCTCTGCAATTCTGCTGCCCATCTTTATTTTCCCCTTCTCTAGTTTCTGCGCCCTAATCTACCATTATATTTCCTTGATATTCTTGAGTGTTGTTCTTATGATTCTTCTAATCCCTCTATTTCCCTCTTATTCTTCCTTCATTGCCCTTGATCTCTATATTAGTTCCTCTGTTTTTACCTCAACTGGATCTTTTCCTACCCCTGATTCTAACGCCTCCCAATCATAAAGGTGGTAATAACATGTCAAGAACTTAATTAGTTTGATAGGCTACACATGAACTGATCATATTCATCTAGTCTAATTGCAAAAATATAAAATATTTAATACATTAAGATAAGGTCCATATTAATAACAGCAACAAAAACATCCAACAGAAATCCTGCTAACATGCGAGGTTTGGGGAGCTCCAGTAATACGCAACCTTACCTCTCACTAGTACAGAAGCTGTTTCCAAATGACCCACATGAAGAGGGAAAAATAATTAATAAATAATAAATAAACAAAAATAAAGGTCTATATTAATAACACATAAAAATCAAGTTGACATTTTTTTGCTACGTGTATAAAATAAGTCTAATATCCAACAATGTATTTGATTAAATGAACATGTTTAAAAAAAATGAAAATAATAACATAACCAGTGCATCTACCCCAATACCCTTGAGCATACCAATTGCATCGTGATTTGGCATATAAAAGGTACGTCATAAAAGAAAAAGAGGATAGGACTATGGTGCATAGCATCTTTTGCGTTATGTTGTTTGACAAGGTTAGTCAAAATATTCAAAAGCTAGAGGGTCATGACAAAGAGGTCATACTCACTCCAGGACTTTTGGAAATGTATCTCACTAAGGTAGCCTGCAACATGGACATGCCTGTTTATTGCATACAAAGGATTAAACATTATGTTTTTCCCTCCTAATCCTGTAGTAGCTCTAATTTTTTCCCATCAAAGCATAAAAGACATTCTTTTCTCAATAATCTGTGTACTAATTTTAGTTTGACCACATTGAAAAGATAATTTTTTCCATTTACTAAATACTTAGCCCCCACTAAACAAAAATTCTAGATCCAATACAGTGTAGAGAAATAGTGTAAATAATCTGAAATAGGTATGCTTTGTCAATAATAATATACTAATTTACACAAAAATAAGTGGAAGTAATCACTCTCAGAGCATGAAATTATCACTGATTTTTAGACACCAACTACTTTCCTTAATAAAATATTTCTATAGATCATAATCAATTGTATTTAACAACGGAAACAAAATAAGGCATTCCATGTTTGAAACATGAAAAACCACACACAGAAAGGACAACCTCATTATCATGATGCGCCTGCTCAATATTCCTCTTCTTCAATTGTGGGCCCAATCCTGCAGATAAAGCAAATTGCCGCAGTATTTCTAGCCATGTTAATGGATTCAAGTGCTGCTGCCAATTACGAATATCAAAACCCCATGCATATGCCTGAATGAAAATGAATCAGTAATGCGAGACTATGAAGTTGCCTTACTGAAAACCAATAATTTGGGAATTACCCCTGCAACAATATGCGGATGTCCGCCTCCAGGATTAACAGCAGTGTTCTGGTTTGTTCCCAATCCGGAGGCAGGCGTTCTCGCTACATCTTCAATATCTTTAATGATGGACCTTAAAAGAGCAATATGAAGTTCACCTAGTAACCTTGTATCCTGAAAGTAAAGAAGTATTCAGACACTGGTAGGAGTCAACCTAGCTCCTATATAATTTCAGAAGAAAATCAATGAATTTACATAATCATGAAAAGCCTGAACAAACTCATCCAATGTGAATGGCCATATCCCAAGAACATCTGCAAATGTCATCAAGAACCTCCAAACCTGTAGGTTCACAGTTCACATCAAACACATGAAAGAAGATGTCCATTTATCAATTGCAATTCATATGTAAGAGCACATGTGTGCGTGTTAAACAGGTGATAGAACATACCGACCAACAAAAATATTAGTTGGGGACCTGGGGTCATCTACATACAACAAAAGCTGAAAGTAAAGGAAGGTACCAGGGAATTTGTTATAATGATATTTGAACGATTTAGACCTCACCCGATGACTTCAGCATTTAAGTTAAATGGTTATTTGATACAACACTGGAGCTTTGTATCATCAGAAGTGTCATGTTCAAGTAGCAATTCCCACATTTATAGTGAATTTGTGATTGTTGTATTTGTCCATTTCATGTTGGGGCATATTAAAATGGTATTTGAATCATTTCCCAGACCTCATGAAACACCTCAAGTTTTTGGGCTCAATAATCTATTAACAGATTTTAACTCTGGATCAGCATAGATTCCAACCCAAGGGCTGTAAATCAAGCTTTGGCAATAGACCATCATATGTTACCTTACCGTGCACTAATCAAACTCCTGATAATGGCTTACAAATACTATCAAAATATCACATATTAGCTCTAAACTCTTCTTATGTTATAGACAATTATCAATCGAACTCATTTTCGTGCAAATTTAAGGAATAAATTACCAGTCTCAACTTAGTTCTAGGATCTCCCATGTTATTGCGAATTACCAATCAACCTCATTAAGATCGATAAGTGCTAGCTTTTCAAGATAAATGTTAAATAATTAATTTTTTACTGAATTGAATAAGAATTATCAATCAACCACAACAGGTGACCATGTAATTGAAACTTGTATATATCCATAGTATTCTTGACAAAAAGTAGAAGTAAATGGTCAAAAGTTATTACAGAAAACATATGAATTATTAGAGGGAGTCAATATGGAAACCGAAACAAAAATACAAGTTTGTTTTCCCATTTTCAGTAAAAAGTTGTTATTAGAGTCCATTTTGACGGCACAAAGAATAGGTAGGATAGAGTAATCAAATCTTTTGTCCAATATAGGAAAGCATATCAAATGAAAATCCTATAGAACTCTTTCAACTAACCATTAGAAGATTTGCCACATTTTCCTCTGAGTCACACCAAGGTTGAATTAATAAAGGCCTCCTTAACAGCACAGATTTGGGAGGGAACATACTCAGCTTATCTGTAAAACAAAAAGGCATAAAAATTAAAAGGTTAAATCGCCATTCAAATTTAAGCAAGATCAGTAATGTATGGACTAATTCTAAAAATCCACCAAAAATCACAGTCATGTCCATCCACATGATGACTGTTAAGACCGATGATTTTTTACTCAAGTAGTGTATCATATATACCATGACAAAATTGGTTCTTATAAGATAACAGTCTTCAAATAATTTTTCTTTTGCAACATGTATATTTATATTACACCTTCATACAAATGCAGTAAATTCAAGCATTGAAGATCATGGAGAAAACATATTTCTAAAATATGACACCTAGAAAAAATTTTCTAAAATATAGCTCTCACAAACAAGTCATTTAAAATTAACAAAGTACTCAGAAAACAAAAAATGGGTTAGACATAATTAACCTCGATATAAATCAAGATTCTGTAAAGTTTCAAAGTCAAGAGAAAGAACTGAAGGCAATCCCTTGCTCAAGGTAGCTAATTCCATGAGTTCCAATCGTTCATCCTCAACAAGCTCCGTGGATTCTTTTGCAATTTTCCGTGCAATAGCTCTCTCATTAGCAGCTTTTTGTCTCGCTGCCTCTTTTTCTCTACGTTGTTCTTCTTTTTGTTTCAACTTCTCAGCCTGATTAATTAATAAAATTTTATCACTTACCAAATCAACAAATCATTAAACCAAAACATTTAAACTAATGAATAAGGACCAATAATACAGCTTGTACAAACTCTAACATCACCCCACATAACCCAGTGGGATTGCAACCAAGTACAGAGCACACACATTACAATTTACAAATATAACTAAATTTTATTTTTTTTAATACAATAAGGAGGTACCCCGATTTGATTCATTAAATATGAAAGTTCAATGTGTCAACAAAAAACTATTCAACCAGGCTGAATCGACCGACTAAGAACTCTCGTGTAAAAACATGACAGTTAAGCATTAGGATTGCCGAACCTACTCTTATAGATTCCTTCTGCAAGAACTTCTCCCTTCGCTCCAATTCACGCCTTTTCTCGCGTTGATATCTTTCCACTTCCCGTTGCTTTTCACGCAAAAATCTTTCTTCTTCCTTCCGCCTCTCACGGTCATGTCTCTCCATTTCTTTCCTTATTTGTTCTTCTCTCTGAAGACACAATACAAAGGGTAAAGCCAGCACCACTATCACTATAAACCTAACAGGATTGCAGAAGCAGTTTGATTGGTAAGACCAAACCTTTCGCCTCAAGGTATCTTGCTTTTCAAGCTCCTTCCGAATCCTTTTCTCATGGGCCTCAACTTCACGTGCCATTCTTGCCTCCTCACCCTGCAGAGAATTGAACAAACATAAAACTTTGTATCAATAAACTTAAAAGGAAGAGATGAACCATAAATACCTTCCGCTTCCTCTCTATGTGCAGAACATCCTCATCATGGGTGACTTTCCTGTCAGTTGGAGTAAAAGGGTTGTCGATAATAGGGTGAGCGCCAAACTTAGCGTCTGCAGCAACATTTGTGAATGGGTTTTTTGGTAGTACATTTTCATAATCACCAACAGTTTTGTGCAAGAGATGACCCGGCCTCCCGTCTTGGGCCATAAGATTTAAAGTAGGAACCTGACTTTGTAAACATAATCCAGGTGGCACATGCTCATTTAAACGGACAAATGGACTAGCAGTACCTAATGGTACAGTTTTGATGTTTTGAGTCTCAGCACATGACCCATACTGGTAGGATGGGACAACTCTTTCATAAGCATCCCCTCTAACAGTTGGCTGCTGAGGAAGGAATTGGTACTCATGCAAAGCCCTAGTTGTACCCTAAGAAGTAACACAACAATTTAAATATTTACAAGATGAAAAGATCACATTTTCTTGAGTAAGATAATCCACCTAGCAAAATTGAAATGGAAGTAGTAAGAGATTAAAACACACCAAAACAAATGGATTAAATCATGTCCACACAGTAATTTTAGCATGCATAAATCATCACTTAACAAATATGTTTGCTTTCAACCAAAACATGATTGCAAGGTTCTACAAAGGATATGATGCATAGAAATAAGAACCTTTGCAAGCTGAACGAAAGGATTCCTTTAGTAGTTCTTGTACTTCTTACTTTTGTGATTCACCACAAAGGCATAGCTTACTATGGACACAATTGAAAACCTTAACCTACTTCATGAAGAAATCATTTAAAAAAGAAGCTTGATAAACCAAAAAAGAAGAAAATGGGGTCAGCTGACAATAAATTGCATATATTTACTTCAGGCATTTCTCAAAAGATCACCATATAGCAACTGGAGACAACAATTGCATTAAGTGAAACAATTTGTTAAGCTCGAACTACAAATCAACAGAGAAATCTAGTTTACATCTAGGAAACAATATATTTTGTTGATAATTGTTCGGAGGCAAAAGAAATCAAAGTATATAGAACATGGGATGAACATGTGTTGATAATACTCACATGTGAGTGTCCCATATTGGAAAAAGAGGGAAAAGAAGACTAATATATAAACCTAGTGGGCTACTCCACCTATTGCTAATTGGTTTTAAGTTGGAATCTCACTTGGGCTTGTGTGTGGTCTAACTTTCCTTCCCGTGAGAGCCCGTAGGCCCATTGCAAATTTCACATGGTATCAGAGCAAGTTTGGTCAGGATTATTAATTTCCCGGTTGTCCGTCTAGATGTCCAGTCCTAGCGGCCTGGTCCGGTTACCACTGTGTTTATTTCAAATGACAACTGGATATCCAGTCCCAGTTGCACTTAAGGAGGAGTGTTGATAATACTCACATGTGAGTGTCCCATATTGGAAAAGGAGGGAAAAGAAGACTAACACATAAGCCTAGTGGGCTACTCCACCTATTGCCAATTGGTTTTAGGTTGGAATCTAACTTGGGCTTGTGTGTGGTCTAACTTTCCTTCTCGTGTGGGCCCGTAAGCCCATTGCAAATTTCACATGTTAAATAACCGTTTCACCACAATAGCTTAAGTTGTTGTGCGAAGCAAACTTAATTAGTTTTTTATATTCACTAACACACCCCCTCAAATGAAAGCTCTTTGGGCATGAAACTTGCACAGGCTCACTCTACCTTGTGCTGAATAATAAGTGGATGGTAGGATTTGAACTCACGACCAGGCTCTGATACCATGTTTAATAACCGTTTCACCACAATAGCTTAAGTTGTTGTATGAGGCCAACTTAATTGGTTTTATATATTCACTAACAACATGTAATATCATTTTAAGTTGCAAAGGATATTTCGATATCAAAAACCTATACGCCAAAATACTATAATCCAAAATATTAAAAGTAAATAAGTTTAATACTTTAATAGTGACATCCATATGGAACATGACATAGCACCAAGAGGATTAAACATTGTCCACAATGTAATGATAGAAACTTGCTATGGGTTCCACAACATCCAGAAAGAAGACTGTCAATCATTAACTAAATGAATAACATCAATGTGTACAATTGTCCATTCCTTATGCATGATAAAGAAAATTTAGATGGAGGGTGAACTTGAGAGGTGGATTAAAGCATTGAAGCATTTGTATGTATCCACAAAATATGTCGCATGCGTATCCAGGCTACTCAGCCTAAAGCATGAATAGACTTCATTATGAATACAAACACCAACAATTCCAATGATATGAATATCATTCATGTAAGCACCCTAACCTTGACAACTTGCACATCACATCGCTCATATAGTTTAGCTTCAAAAGGCCATCCAGGTTGCTTCCCTGGCCCTGGTTGCGCTGAAAATTGCAATAGAAGTAATGAGAAAGCTCAACTATTATAGCAAGCATCAGTCTGATGGAATACAGAACCACAAATTGAAGGCAAGTTAAGACACATCAATGCATCTGTAGTTTCTAGGGTGAAATAAGAACTTATGACTTTAAATAAATAAAGGAAAGGGATACATATAATATGCATGGCAATAAAATATAGAGTAAAAAACAAGATACTCCTTTGTGGTTTAAATAATTTTTTAAAATTTCTTATTTTTAAAATTCTCAAAAAAATCCTTGTAATTTTCAATTTTTCAGAAAACTCTTTCTCTTAAACTTTCGTTAAAAATAACGGCAAAAAACACATGGCATGAATAACGCACATCGCCCAATCAAATGTTACTGATATGGCGACCCACCTCGGCTCTTAACTTGAACTAATTAAATCCAACTCAAACCAATAAGTTAAGCTAATTATACTAAATGGCTGATTTGGATTGTGTTTAATTAGTCAAATTTGGTTTAAAAGCTAAGTTAAGTCGTCATGTTAGCAATATTTGATTGGTCCACATGTAACGTTCATGTCACGTGCATTTTGTCGTTACTTTTAATGAAAATCTAAAAGAAAAGATTTTTATGAAAAATTAAATATTGCAAAAAAGTTGTTCAATAACTTTAACTGTTAGGGAGCTTCACTTTTATCCAAGGCCCCTCACCACAACTTTTGTAGAGGAGGACAATTGCTTTGTGCATAGGCATAATTTGAACAAACCCATTAACCTAATGAGATTCAAGAAATAATCTTCCACGTTGAAAGATACCAATACAACAAGGTGAAATGTACCTAACCAACATTATTAGTTCAGTAACCATGCATTTCTAATGTAATTCTACTATGAAAGGTTGAAGCTTCAAATAAAACTTCCTTACTCAATCTAACTAAAATTTGCATTCTCCCAACTAACTGAAACTTTGGGAACAAGCTGGTAGTTCAACTGCATTCAAGTAAAACAATTTTTTGATATGTCATTTCATAATATGCCAACAGATTTTCAGATAAGAAATGCAGCAGTACTAGTTGCATCACGAAAAACATTTAGATGTATGATTCGTCTAGCACAAAAATTGAAAATAAGGAGTCCAAAGAATCAACTTTACCTATTGGTGCACCAAAGGCATCCGGAGGTAAGGGGTCAAACTCCATCCCAAGGATTGGACCATCCTCTCTCAATGGCTCCCCCAACTGTGCCTGAACAAATGCTATTGCTCTAAGCTCAGCTATTGACTGCTGTGGATCATAATACCTCATTGTTGCTGGAACATCATCAGCAATGCAAATTCTTGGAACAGCCACCCCAGAGGGTCTAGCAACTCGCAATGGATCTGTGTTATTGCCAAATGAACTGGACTCAGGAACAGGCCCCAATGCAGGGTCATTTTGCATCTCACTAGTGGTCACAAGTTCCTCTCCAGTGGATGGTTTAAAAGAAAGGGACGGTGAACTCTTATGTTGGCGCTTAACTGGTGGGGGTTTCCTGTCCTTCAGACGCCGGTGGCAAAACCACATTTGCAGCTGCCGATCAGACAGACCCAATTGCACAGAAAGCTCAGCCCTTAGTGCCTCTGGTGGGTACATATTCGCTGAAGAAACCATAAGTTCACAACAACACATCATTAAGAAAAGAAGAAGGAATTGCAAAAGCAAACCATTAAGATCAAGTATAATGCATACGAAAAGAAGTAACAGTTAAGTTGAAACAGCTTGGCATCTCAAAATCCACCCAACATACTTGCAATCCATCAAATGCAAAAATTAAAACTAAACCAATAAAATAAATTTTCAACTAAAAAAGAATTTTAAAGAAAAATAAAACATATATATAATATTTTTTTAAAAAAATGAGAGAGAGAGAGAGAGAGAGAGAGAGAGAGAGAGAGGAGAGATTTAAAAAAAAAAACAAACCAGCATAAGTCTTCTCAAGTATCTCAAGCTGAGACGCAGTCTTCATTTTGCGTTTAGTCTTAAACTCTCCTCCAGATGGAGCCTTCCTCTTCTCTACCTCCTCCCCATCGCCGGCATCACCAGCAGCCTCCATTCGCAGCAAGAATAAAAATGAGTAGAGCTATAGAGGATGAAATGGGTGTAGCCTAGCTAAGCCAACCCATTAGCGTGTGGTATCAATCAAAAGGAAAAGAAGAGGATTAGATTGGAGCTTTCTCTTTTATGTCAAGGGCTGTAGAAAGAATCGATGATAGGGTTGGTGTTGGTGATTTAGGTGCGTGTGATTGAGATGTGGAGCGTTGGGATTTGGGGAATATAAACAACACATCTACTACTTGTTGTAGTAATAATACTAATAATAATAATACGCATTCACTTTTCTTCTCGTCGTAATAAAGAAAATCAAAGTCGTTATTCTTCTTGTTCTTATTATGACTCATCGTTGAATTTCGATTTTTGATTTCCCCCCCAACACCACTCGAAGTTGCCTTCTCTTTTTCTTCTAAACAATAAATCCTTTTATTAACCAGAGAGAGAGAGAGAGAGAGAGAGAGAGAGAGGTAGAACTGGGAGCTTTGCGCATGTTATAGTATCTCCAAATCCAATCCATCTCTCTCTTTTCCTTTCTTTTGCTTTTTCAATATTTATTTCCCTTTCGTTTTGTGGCGTTGAATTGACGACAGATTGTTTTTACTTTTCATGTTTAGTTCCCTTGTTTCTTGTTCATCTTGCACCACCAGAGTTCACAACACCACTCTCGGTCAAAACGCGTGACTCTCGTCCACTTTTGTTTGTTTCCCTACAACTGCATTATTATTTATAAATGTTAACAGAAATAAATCTTTTTTCCAAGAAAGAAAAGTCTGATTATTCAAAATTAATAAATCAAAATTTGGTAATTTATCATGATTCATATTTTTAAAATATTAATATTAGAAGTGCATCAATTTATTATTATTAATTTTACTGTGCTTGTATTTTTTCGTTGATGCGATTTTATATATTAAAAAAAGGGGATCAGATTTCCTTTTTTTTTTTGTAAATCAGATTTCCTATTTTAGTTATGATGTTTCTATCATGTTCCATTAAATCCTCTATTCCAATTATTCTGTTCTATTAAATCTCATCCATATATTTATGTGGAAGATCTTCTCTGTTCCGATTAGTCTGTTCCAACTCTGTTCCGTTAAGTCTTATCCACTTATTTATGTAATTTTCAAATAAATATATAGATGAGATTTAATGGAACAGTGTAACTGGAACAAAAGATTTGATATGTAAAAACAGTCACCTCTCACTCTCATATGTAATTATTAATTAAATTGCATTTCAAATTACTAATTTTACTTATATTTAATTTTCATGCAAGACATAAAGTATATAATATGTGACAAATTATTAAAAAACTTAGTTATAATAGTATATCATAATTTTTATTAAATATTTAATATATAAAATTTTATTTTCTCCCATAAAATACAAAATTAGCTTATCTTTGCAATAAATTATATTACTTTGTAAAATAAAATAAATTATTAATAAATTAAAATTATTAATTTTAGAGATAAATTTAAAATTTTAAGTTGAAGGGCTTATTTAAACTTTTTTAAATATTAATAAAATGTAATTTAACTAACTATAAAAACTAAAACTTATCATACATTTAAGAAAATCGGGATATGTTAGTGATGAAGATGAGATTTGATTAATATTTTATAAAAAAGTTTTGAGAGTGATTTATTAAAAATTTTAGTGACTGTTTGAATGATTTTTGAGAGGTTAATAAGTACTTTTCTTCACTACAAAAACTTTTTTTAAGAAAAATGAGTGTTTGACTGTAAAATAAAAAAGCACATATTTAATAAATATGACTTTTTTAGCAGTCAAAATATAATTTTTTAAGAAGCTCAAATTTTGAACTTCTCAAAAAAGCCTCTCAAATGATTTTTTTGGGTAGATTTTTTAGATCAATTAATGAGCCTTATTTTAGTCTCTTTTGCCCTTATGTTTTACATATAATTCCCACAATACCCACAAACTCATCTTCACGTTTATCTTGCAAACTCATTATTTGGCTTTTTTTTATATATTTTAATATTTATTTTTGATATTAGTTTACTTACGATATAATCCATATAAAAGATTTGG